>BPVZ01000135.1:118393-128524 GCA_020521535.1 Rubroshorea leprosula | reverse complement strand
TTCCTTTGAGTGACTTGCTGCTTTCCAACTCCATGAGAGAAATCCTTTGCCTTAAACAGTTACTATCGCGTGAGGATATGGAGTTGAGGCTTTTACTTTGATTAATTCTCAAGGCTATATATGTTTTGGTACATCAAAGTTATTAAAAGTTTAGTTTCTAAGGAATATAATCTCAATACAATCATTTTGTAAAATATATTATGAATTATTAAGTATTAAGTAGTTTGTATTTAAATTTTTAAGTATTTAATTTTAAACTTATTTCTTTTATGAACAAATTTAGAAATTTATTTTAAAATATTTTCATAATTTATATTTACTTTTGTTAATTATATAAAGATACAAATTTAATTTGCAAAAATCTTATCATCTTATTTGTGATTTTATGATTTTTAATTTCATTTCTCCCTTCCACTCTTAGATAAAATCTTAATTTTTAGCGTTTCAATTACCACATACTCTTATTTGGGGTAATTCAATCGTTAATCAAAAGAAACAAATAATGCAGCTTAACGACGCGAAATCACCTCCACGCCATAATTTGCTTGTAAGGACATGTAAGGACATTTAATAATTAAAATGCAAAGCAATGGATTCCTACTGCTAAAATGAAAAAACCTTTATGTCTAAACTAAACAAATAGTTAAATAACACAATTTGGGAAAAAGCAGTCGTTCACTTCAAACTATCCAACTAAAGCAAAAATTTCGAAGTCCAAAACCCACATCATGAGACGGTAATGTTCAGATAATGCCCAATAATCTTTCAGATTTAAAATTGAATCATAAACGATTACCAAAAAAACTTCGGACGGCCAAATCACATGATTAAAACATTAATCCTTAAGTTTCTTATGCTTGTTCATTTATAATTGAAAGGAAAAGAAACAAATTCAAAGACAAGATTCGGGGCAACAAGTCTCCACAAATTCAATTGAAAGAAATAATTTTAATGTCAAATAATTAATAGAAAAAAATGATTAATAATTTTAACTTTAAGAGCTAGATTCATATTTTAACTTTAAGAGCTAGATTCATACTTTATGCATCTGGACTTTAATCTTTGAATAAATTCCAAACTCTTTATGGATTACGATTTGCGACTTTCTACTGATTTTCTTGATTGCTTAACTTTAGTTCTAAAAATTTTATTTCTCAAATAATTGTTATTTTGTTAAACATAAATTAACAAAATTTTTAAGAAAAATCAAAAGAGAAACTTGGAAACGAATAGAAGGAAACGGCTGCTTGCGAAGCCTGTGAGAGAGGGTTCGAATGAACCAATTTAATTTCGTACTTGGCTGGGGGGCAGAAGCAACATTGTTGGCAACTTTTTTTTCTTTAGTACTTCTGGTTTCTCAAGCTTAACGTTTTGGTCTCATGACTCGTAAGTTCATTAATTTAGACCTGCAAGCAATTCCCAATTTCAAAGTTTTATAGCTCCTTGCAATCAAGTCCAATTTATTTCATTTTATTTCTTTTTACCCAATTAATTTCCAATTTTGTCATTCAAACTTTAAAATTGAATTTATAAAAAACTAATTTTATAATACCTAATCAAAATCAAATTATAACACACTAAACTAACAGTATCTTATTAGAGTCATCAAGCCATTGGCTGGGCGCCTCTTTTGGGTTCGTAATAGAAAATGCTAGGGGTGAGCATGGGTAGGTATGTGTCCGGATGGAATAGTATTTCACTCTTGATTGAACCAATTGGAATGTGGCTATGAGTTCTTGCCCATATTTGATGTATGTTGAACGGTTTTTCCATAACTTTTTAATTCTTAAATGTTGGAATGATTGTTCTTCTATTTTAGAACTATCCCTCTTTTTCTTCAACTTATCTTAGAATCTTTTTCAACTTTTGAATTCTTAAATGTTTAGTATTGTAAAATCATGAAATTCTTGTGCCAGCTTATCTTAGTAATTTAGAATCTTTAGAGCCACTTTGATCATGCTATGTCTATGTCTTTCATTGGTATTCAATTTTCTGTTTTAACACAGTATTCACTTTCCTTTCCAGTATTCAGCAAATAGCAGATGGTTGTTTAATATGGGAGGGGTGGTCTAGCACTACATTAGCCGAAAGACATGAAACATCAAATAGTTTGCAAATTATCTTGGAAGGGCCAGAGCATTAGTTTGTTATAATGAAGGTTAAAGCAGGTTGGTGTTTAGTTTTATTTCATCTCTTATAATAAGTAAAGGACATAATGAATGCAGGAATTTAAGATATTAATTGAATGAATAGAATGCTCTAGATAAGGCAACACTTTAACAATGTCTCTGTCAGGGCTTGTGATTTTTCTGAGGCATATCTGTTTATGTTATAATCCTGGGTTAACTTTTATTAGCCTTAGGGTGCAACATATAAGCTGTTTTACATTTCTACATGAAGCTCTTATGTAATATCTGCTGGATCTGTGGATGCACTGTATAAGCCTCCTAAGTAGCCTTTCACATATTTCACAATTGCCTGTGCTAGCATGCTGCCGGTATTGATAACTATGCTAACTAGACTATCACCTTTAGGTTTAATTGCATGTAATTTCGAACTTTATCTCCTTTATTTCTGAATTTGTTAAATTGTTTTCTTGCTTCCACAGGATTGTCGATGATGGGTTGTGACTTGTGAGCCATTTTCTAAAGACCTATAGACGGGATTACAATGGGCCATTTTCACAGATTCTGTTGGGCCATTGCCTTAATGGAGATGATTTTTGCTTGATGTGTGGAGCTCTAGATATAAATGTGAAATTTTGTAATTTTAGGTCTCTCCATTTTTTTGTTTTGTTTTGTTTTGTTTTATTATTTTCTAAGTTTGTGAATGGCCATTATTAATTTTCTAAAAGTAGTATATCAAAAATACCAAGTGTATAAAGTTGGAATACTAATGCATCCTTTGTTTGGTGAGGTGGAATGGCTAAAAAAAATGGTATGGTGAGCTGGAATTACTCCAGGCAGTCTTGGATGTAATCGAGTTTGCAAATTGAAGGAGACTTAAGAGTCCGTAGCAAATTTCTAAATTGAGATTAATTAAAATTCTGTTATGCCATTATTTGGGTTCTTAGTTGGAAAGAAACCTTACTTGGTCATGTCCGGGAAAAGTGACATTTGAATGCATTTATAAATGGTCAATAAATCTCAAAATAATATAAAAATATAGTATTTTTTTGAATGGTTATCTATATTAAAATTATTTTAAATTTGAAATGTATAATTCATATGAATAAAATAAAATTTACTCATTATTTTTATAGAATATAAATTATATAAAAAATTATATATATTTATTAAAAAAAATTATATAAGTTACATTAATATGATTAACTAGTCAAAGAATAACATTTTAGGGGAAACTGCCGGGGATAGAATTTACCATGCACATGCGAAGAGGCGTTGGTGAGGATAAATTCAATAAATATTTTTTCTTTTTTTCTTTTTTCTTTTTTTTTTTGAACATAATAAATATTTTTTCTTTTAATATTTTTTTGTGGCATGCAAGTGATAGACAAGTGATAGATTAGGTGGTACCTTGGGCAAATCATAACATGATTTGTGACATAAATAGTATAAAAATATATTATTTTTTGAATAATTATCTATATCAAAATTATTTTAATATATAATTTATATGAATAAAATTTAATCATTATTTTCATAGAATATAAATTATATAAAAAAATTATATATAATTAACATATAAGTTACATTAATATTAACTAATCAAAATTTAGCACTTGCATTTAGGGGTGGGCAAAAACTGATTTTGGTTATAATTTAAATCGGTTTTAAAATAACCAAAAAAATTTTCTTTAATTTTGATAACCGAAACCAAATTTTTACAAACCAATCAGTTTGGTTTTGGTTTTTATCAAATAAATATTAATCAATTATTTTTTTAATAATAAATTATATTTTATCTCATATTTTATCATATTTTGTTATATTTATCCTAATTTTGATTTTCAGAAGGCTTATTTTTGGTTTTATGTTTTTGAAAGGTTCAACCAAAATCAAATCAAAATTTATTTGGTTAATATCACAACCAAAATAATAAAAACCAAAAACCGTTGATTCATTTGTTTCCAGGTAACTTGTCGGTTTGGTTCAGCCCTACTGTTGCATTGTAATCCAATCAAAAAAATAAAAAAGGTGGTGGGACCACATTTTCTCTTACATTAGCGTATTGCGGCGTGCAAGTGATAGATTAGGTTTCTCTGAATCTGAATGATGTACCATGTTTCCATCAGAATGATGTACCATGTCTCCAAGCTTGAATTTTTTTGTCATCCAGTCGAACGGTACCCAATTTCCCTTGGGCGCCACAGTCACTGGCGAAAGAGGTTCACAAAATTCGTCACGTCATAGTCAATTTGTCACATCATAGTTGGGTTTCCATTTCCCGGAACTTTTTCTACAGAAGGAAACAGGTTATAGTTGCAGAATCAGCACTACCTAGTTCCGGGTGACCCAAAAAAAGAAACAACAAACGATGGATGACCCCGATCAAGAGGTCCTAGAAGCAGCGGAAACACTCCTTGCAATGCGAGCAGGGGGCTACCCGATATTGATGGATGCTGATCCCGATCAAGAGGTCCTAGAAGCAGCGGAAACGCTCCTTGCAATGCAAGATGGGCCAATATTGGTGGATGCTGATCCTGATCAAGAGGTCCTAGAAGCAGCAGAAACGCTACTTGCAATGCGTGAGCCGATATTGATGGATGCTACCCAACCAATTGCAGCCGACGCCCCTCCAAGAGTTCCTGATAACTTGCCTCTTCCTCGAAGGTAAGTTCCATTTAGCATCACCTCTCCGATTGTTAAAAAATCAAGGATTCTTGAAAAGAAGAATATAGAATGAAAAACTGAATCTCAAGTTAAACTGAAAATAATCCAACCTTTAAATAGGCTTTACAAGATAATATTATCTAAAAAGATAATTAACCAATCTTATGTAGGTCACCAAGACTTGCTGCTGTAAGGGCTGCCGCCAACACCCCTCGAGTTCTTGATAACTCGACTCGTGTTCGTAGGTCACCAAGACTTGCAGCAAGGGCTGCCGCCGACCCCCCTCCAAGAGTTGCTGCAAGCAGTCGCTGGAGTCCAATTGGCATTCGGCTTGTGGGGGTAAGTTCCATTTAGCATCATGTCTGCTTGCAGCTCCAGTAATAGGACCCACAATAATTTCCTACTCTTTTATGTATGCTCTTGATCTATCATTACCCCTTTTGATGTTACATAGACAGGAAAAACAGAACACCAAAATAATGGGTAGATGCTCTTGATCTATCATTACTCCTATTGATGTTACCATAGACAGGAAAAACAGAACACCCAAATAATGTGTATATGCTATTGATCTATCATTATTCCTTTTGCTGTTACTCAGAACACCCAAATATTGTCTATGCTCTTGATCTATCATTATTCCTTTTGCTGTTACTATATACAGGAAAAACAGAACACCCAAATATTAATTATATACATCTTATGACTACTGGACTCAATACACATTATGTAACTTGTATCTTAATAAAGCTGTGGCTTTAATACCATTTTGTGACGTCCCAGACCTGCAACCTTAGCCAAAAAGGTCAAGTTTGAGCTGTAACTTTTTAGATTAACTCCATTTTAAATAGTTGCAGACAATGCTTCTTAGAGAAAAGATACTTTTAGGTCTCGTTTAGCTCATATGATCATATATACAAGCAGGTTGCACTGTACCACTAATTGCATAATTCATCATAGCTTAATACTTTCATAAACTTTCGTAAGTATGGTTTGGAAAACTCTGTACAGTAGGCATTCCACAGCATATAAACAACACTCTATAAACTGTCATGCTTATACTTTAAAGCAAGACAAGTTATTATTAAATCACAGCAAGATAGCACGGTAGCTTGCATCAATTATAGCTTTCAAAAGCCATATCTGCGTGTCCAACATGTGGTCTCAACTTTCATTCAGCACTAACTTAGAGCCTAGACATGGCTAAACAATTAAATTTAACTTGCATAGTAATTGATCTATTTAGTACCTTTCATAGTTAATAGATTCTTCGAACTTCAAGTTTATTTCATGAACATAACAAATCAAATATGGCTCGGACACAACAGCTAACCATGAACTAATTCATAATTTCAATTCCATGTTAATCATTCTTCTTTATTAAGCCCATTTCTTGCATTAGCTTTAGTTTAGGATCATATTTAACCGGACAAATATCATTTTAAATTCAATCACAGCTACCAAAGCCATAACCTATACTTACCTAACAAAGCCCAATACCATTCTTGGAAGAATCCCTCGGATTTCTTCAAATTCTCCCACTGACGTGCAGCTGCTCCTTTGGTTATTCTCCCTTTCTGGTTCGACCCACAAACGCAAGAGTTGAACAAACATTTCTTCATTTCTTCCAATTTTACTGCCGCTGCAAAGTTCCCCAAATCGCCTTTCATTTCTTTTGGTTGGATAGAAAAAGGAAAGGGAAATTGTTAAGGTTTCAAAGCTTCTCTCGACTGAAGAGAAGCAATGAAGTCATCATGTGGTAAAATTTCATGCTTACAATAAATGTGATGCCTTTTGACAAAGCTGCTTAGACATTCAGAGATCATGCATGACTACTACACCCTATAGAATTTAACCAACAAAAACAATCAAACCCTTATCTTCCTTTCCTAAACAAAATAAACAAAATAAATCCTAGTAATCTCAAGACAATAAAAGTGAGCCTAACAGAGAAGCAGTAAACACAGAACAGTCTCTTAAATCCAAAGAGTTCCAGAATTGAGTTTCAGCAGTTTCAATCTAATTCTGAAATATAATCATACTAAGAAGATATTCATGGTGAATGGTATACTCCTAGAATAGAAAGAAAGAATTGAGACAGCATGGAGTATTATATGGATAAACATCGCAACATACGGCTAGAATTTCACAAAATAGAGACATAAGTTTCAATTGTTCTTCTGTTTAATATTGGGGAAAGAAACAGCCTAAATGGTTTTCACTAAAGTTCAAGAGTTTAGTGCAACAATTTGCACAATCTTTCTATCAAAAACCCAGAAAAAATTGTTTTAGGAAATAATTTAAGTTAATCAACATTAATAATCAGAGGAATTTTAAAATTAATGTCTCACTAATAGTTAATAGATACAAGCTAGTCCATACAATTCTTCTCCCAAATACACAGCAAAGCATGGACACTGTCTAACCCAAAAGCTTGTCATTCCTCTATTTTTTTCTATAGAGTTAGCATAAACGCAATATGGAAAAACAGGGATAAAGGTTGGAGGCTTACCAAAACCAGTAGCTCAGTGTCAGAGAAGAATAAAAACGGAGGTAAGGGTGTTCACGGTGTGGTTTGGTTTGAATTTTAATATTTTTTTAAATCAATCCAATTTAATCTATTAGTAAAATTTTTAAACTAATCCAATCGATTATTATATGATAACCAAACCAATCCAACTTAAATCAGATCAGTGTAGTTCGCTCGGATTAATTAATTTTTAACACTATTAAATATATGAGATAATTTAAAAAATTTTAATATCAAGTAGAAAATATAATTATAAAACATATTAATATCCAAATTAATAAAAACATAATAAAAGATACAAATTATAAACAGGTTTTTATATTCCTTTACAATTATAAAAATTGAAAAGATCTGCAAATTTTCTTGGCTACATTACCAAAGGTAGGCCTGGATATGGTTTGGTTTCAATTTAACCAAAATAAAATTTTCAACTATCCGTTTATTATTATTATTTTTTCAATTTTACTATCCAAAACTGAACCAAATTCTCTATGGATTTTTTGGTTTGATAACCAAAATAATCGATTGTAATATTTTGGTTATCGATTATTAACCAAATCAACATTGATGCTTATTTCAAAGTTAATAATGAATATACTTAATCAAAATTTGAAATTTTAAAGGAAAATAAATATAAAAAAATGGAAAAAAAGATGAATAAATGAGAGTAGAATATAAATTTTGAGTTTTATTTTTTTACTTTTAAATATATTTTAAATTTAAATATTAAATTATGATAAAATTTATAAGATAAAACTTAAAAATGAAATTAAATAAAAATGTTTTTATATTTATTTATAATATTTATTTATTAATATAGATTTTACTTTTCGGTTATATATTTGGTTTCAAATTTTTAACTCTCTAACTATTAACCGATTGAATTTTTTCGATTATCAAACTAAAATTGAAAATAAAAACCAATATCCATTTATATCTAACCATTTGGTTAATTTTCCAACGATTCTTGGTTACCCATTTGGTTAACCAACCGTTTGCCCAGCCCTAACTTGAGACACCCAAGGATAATAAAAGATGATTATAAGTTTTAAACATAGTGTAAGAAATTCTTAAAGGATAAAACTAATTTTTTCTCTTATTGCACCAAATGATTCAATCTCATCTTTCAAACTCTATTAAAAACAAATAAAATTTAATATAAATATCATTAAAATTGATTAAATACATTCATAAGTAAGATTTAAAACCCCTCAACCAAACATGCAAGAGTGATAGAATATCAAGACTAATACTATTATATAGTTTTAAGATTTCTAAAATGATACTTTTTTAAAACTTAATTAGGAGAATTAAAAAATCATTTTAGGAACAAATTAAAAATTTAAAGTTCTAAAAGTAGAGTCGAAATAAAAATTTTGAATTAGGTTTAAAGTGCATGATTAGGAAAGAAAAATAAATTAGCTAATATGTGATTGTTCTATTTTTATTTTTTACTTAAATTAATAAAATTATTATCTTGTAAAATAAAAAAAAATTAAAATATCACAAATATATATATTACATTATTTAATTAAATTATTTTGTAATTAGATTTTATTTTGTATTGTTCAAATAGCTTGAACAAACTAAATCAATTATATTGATTTAAAATTTTTATAATTTAAAACAATTTAATTTTATATAGGTTTAATTTAGTTTTTTATTAGATTTGGTTGGTCAGATCTGATAAGTGGATATAAACACCAATACAAGGAGGAATTGTTGGATTGCTGTAAGTGAGAAAAGGGGCATGGTTCTGAGTTTTGTACTTAACAAGAAACAAAAAAAGAGAATGTAGGTCTGAGACTTACCAAAGGATTGACATGACGGAGTAACACCGGCTATGGCAATGACCGGTGAGACGAGGAGAAATGGAAAGTTATCGTCGATCGTGACGAGAGAGAAGGAGAAAGGGGCAAGAAAGAGATTTTGCCTTTTAAGTCTGAAAAAAATTTAAGTGGAATGGTTTTTATCACTTGAGGATAGGACTGGAGAACTGGACACCGTAACTCCGTAAGATATGTTTTATTATATCCATTAAAAATGGGTTATATCCATTAACACCATAAAAAATGGGTTATTACTGGTTCGGATTAATTTTTTCATAGTCCAGCGTACCAAACGAGCCCTGAAAGTACTGCTCAATTTCTCGAATTTAGTGTTCGTAAACTAAAAAAGAGAATAATTGAATCCTAAATGGAAGAAAATTAGAAATGAGAAAGAACACTTACAGGTTATAGAATAAGGGACACGATTGTTGAACACAGCAAGATCAAATCAAAATTCGACTTCGGTTGAAGAGAACCAAAATTGAACTACACTTATTGCCGCCACCAGTATCCTGATCGCTTCTCAATTGCAGATTTCAAAGCCTCAGTTCTCTCTGGTGCTCCGCCTCATCTTTTCCCGAGAAGCATCACACGAACCAGCCCAAGTCCGATGACGTTGTAGAGCTTCCTCTGTTCCCTCTCCCGCTAGTTATCTTTCCCATCCGTCATCCGCAGATCTTCGGGTTCCGGTACCGCATTATGATGCCTACCCCCATTCAGATGAGAAAGTCTTGTGGCGCCACGTCGCAAACCAATTACAAGTTGACACATACTTATGTAGTGGGCCAGAAAACACTCAACTAAACGAGAAAGTCTACCATTCTAAATTCGATTAATGTAGTATATTTTAGTTTAGTCTGAAAAGTAATGTTTTTTTAAAAATAATTTATAAATTATTAATTTTGTTTTAAAATAATTTATTTTACAAATATTTTCGTCATCTAGACTCACGAAAAGGAGTTTTGTAGACAAGTTGTTC
>BPVZ01000135.1:97321-116702 GCA_020521535.1 Rubroshorea leprosula | reverse complement strand
TAGCCGAGATGAAATGGGTGACACGTAGTCACTGTGGCCGTAGCCGAGATGAAATGGGTGACACGTAGTCACTGTGGCCGTAGCCGAGATGAAGTTGTGACTTGACAGTTTTCGTGTAAGTATATGTTAAGGGGTTTACAATGGGCCTAAAATGGGCCTATTTATGGACTACTAAAGCTGGTTAATGCAGTAGACGACAGTTGTCATGGAAGAACGTGCAGTAATAAATATCGTCTGCGAAAAGTAACCGTCACATTCGAAGGGACGCAGCGTTAAATTAAACGGCGAATTTGAAACGGCACAGTCGCGACGGTTTAAGGAAGTTAATCATGACCGTCAAAGTATGTTTTACCGTCACATATATATATGCAAAGTTAGAAAAATCCAACCCATTTTGCTGTTAGCGTCTGGAAAAGTCACCGGTGTTCCTGCGCTCCACATTGTTCATCCGTTTTTACAGAGACCAGGTAATTTGTGAGTGTCTGAGTGTCCTTTTTCTACCTTTCTTTGTTGTGAGAATGTCTTCTGAAGAGACGCTTAGTGAGAGCCGAGTGAGGGGGAGGGTTGAGGAGGTAGAGAATAGGGATTTGAGGGTGCCGTCGAACATTTTGGAGAGAGAGGATGGAAGAGAGTCGTGTTTCAACCCTGAGGAGGAAGTTGTTAGCGAGGTGGCAGGGTACGAAACAACTTTGGAAAATAGGGGTAGTTTGGCCCACTTGGTTGAGAACTATGGGGTGCCTGGGCGTGTGTTGGTGAGGTCGGCGGGGAGTAGAGAGAGGGCGTGTTCGGCCCCGGGGGACCACTGGATGCCTCTCTACTCCCATTACTTGGCGGCTGGGTTACGGTTCCCTCTCCCAGACCTGTTGGTGTGGTTGTTGTTGGAGTATGGTCTGGGGTTAACGCAACTCACCCCCAATGCCATGAGGTTAGTGGTGGCATTTGCAGTATATAGCCGAAGTCGGGGGGTAAGCTTTCCCACTGCTAGCGTATTCAAGTACTTTTACGTCTTGAATGCTGGGAGTGGTAAGGAGAAGGGGTGGTACTATTTTACGGGCCAGGTAGCGAATAAGTAGAGGAGGGGTCTGTTTAGCGCTGGGCCATCTTTCATTAAAAGGTGGAAAGATAAGTTCTTTTTTGCGGATGACACGGAGTGGGATAAGACTGATGCCGAGGTGGAGCACTTGAGTCGCTGGAAGGCGAAAGGGTTAAACCTCAACGAGTATAGTCTGACCCCAGGGGAGTTAGAGGATGTGCTGGAGTTGGAAAGAGGGGGGTGGGTTTGCTGGACGTTATGGAGTATACGAGCCAGAGGATGTTAGACGCGGCTGAGATATATGGGCCAAGTTCACAAAGAGGAGGTGTGTGACTTTAATTGTTGATTTAATTCAAGAATTCTGATCAGAGTTTAACCTTGTTTTGTTTTGCAGAAAAGATGAACAAGTTTTTGGACGCAGCTGGTGGGGCTGGAATTCCAAAGAAGGGAAGAGGGAAGAGAGGCGAGGTCAAGAGGCGGGTGGAGGAGGTTTCACTGCCTCAAACCGAAGTGGAAACTTAGCCATCACTCAGCCTGGCCACGTTGGAGGGGAGGTGACGGTTGCTGAGGAGAGGCCCATTGTGGCGAAGAGGAGGAGGCTAGAGCGACAAGAGGCCATGGAGGAGGTAGAGGAGGTACCAGAGCCCATGACTTCACCCCTCCACCTGGAAGGGACCTCGTCAGCCTCAGCTGCTGAGTTTGCTGCTGTGCTTCGGGAGAAAGGGTACATCCGAGCGCAGACGACTAGCTTTTATGACTCCGAGATGAGGAGTACAGCAAAGAGGTTCATCAACACTTATTTCCCGGTGGTGGACCGCCAGCGTGCGAAGGACGAGGTGGCTGCCAGGGGTTCAGTTGGCGTTGTCCGTCAAACGTTGGAGGTATGGTCCTTTCATCTCGCTTGGGGTGTAAGGATTCTGATTTTATTAAATGTTTGACGAGTTGGGGTGGTTCCACTGTGCAGGCTATTAATCTCATGAATGCTTTGGCCAATGAGCATCACGAAAGAGAGGAACCAGATGAGGAAGGATAACGCCGAGCTCGTCAAGAAGAACGAGGAGGCCGAGGCTGAGGTGGCGAGGCTGAAAGCGGAGATGGAGGAACTCCGAAAAGAAAACGCTACCTTCAAAAAGGACTCGGAGATCTCGTACCAAAAAAGGAAGATATGCGAGGCCGAGCTCGAGAAGAGGGAGAAGGAGTTGGAGGATGCGGAGAGGACAGTGGCTGAGTTGGAGGATGCGGAGAGGACAGTGGCTGAGTTGGAGCTCAAGGTTCACAACTCAGTCGAAGAGCATGTGGAGGGGTTCCTGAGATCCAGCACCTTCGAGGATATCGTCAACCTCTACCGTCTTCCTACTGCCATTGTGGCCTTCTCTGACTGCCGGAAGAAGGTAAAGCTGCAATATCCTGCTGTGGATGTGACGAAGATTACCTTCAGAGAGTAGGAAGGGGAGGTGGAGGAGGACGAAGAGAGCAGTACTGCTGACTTCCACCCAGAGATAACGCTGAAGTGGGAGAGGGATAGCAGAGGTCAAACCATCTTACCTCCCAAGTTCAGCTTTGAATTCGTGGTAGTGGAGGAAGAGAGGACCGAAGGTGGGGAGGTTACCGAAGGTGCTGAAAAGCCAGCTGAAGGTGCTGACCAGCCAAGTCAGCCTGCTGATAAACCCAAGCAGCCTGCGGCTAGCCCGAGCCAAACCGTTGACTAGATTTGGCCTCGGTTTTTTTTTTTTTTTTTTAGAGATATTCTTTGTAAACGATTAGAAGTTAATGGAATGACTTTGATTCTTTTTTACTGCTTTTGGGTGTGATCCGAAATGGGAGAGGTTAAAATAACATTGTTATTACAATTAAGTTTGAACAAGTGAAATTGACTTCGTCCTTAATTGACGTCGTCTTCAATTGTACTGGAATGTTATTTACAAAAAGATGCCTAACACAGAATAAAGAAAGGAACTTTCAAGGGTGGAATTTTTTAAGATTGTTGACGTTCCAAACTCTAGGCACCCTTTTGCCCTCGGCATCTTGGAGAATGTATGCTCCGGGGTGCGGGACCTCAGTTACAATGTAAGGGCCTTCCCAGTTTGGTGCTAGCTTGCCATATCGAGTCTTGAACCCTGTGAGCCCAACTTTTCTGAGGACGAGGTCACCGACTCTAAAGTTTCGAGGTCGGACTCGTTTATTGTAAAGGTTGGCTATTCTTTGTTTGTATGCTAGAGTCCGAAGTCGGGATTGCTCTCGGACTTCGTCTAGGAAATCAAGGTTTTCCCTTAGTAGACGCTCATTGTGAGCTGGTTCAAAGTGACTGATTCTTAGGCTTGGGACACCAATTTCGACAGGAATGACTGCCTCGGTGCCGAAGGCTAAGTGGTAGGGCGTTTCGCCTAATTGCAGGAGACTAACTTTAGGATTTACTTTAAAGGGTAGTCTGTAACTGTAAATAAGGTAATAGAAAAGAGAATCAAAGTGAGGGACATACCTGTGGCAGTTCGGCTTGTTGTCCGATAAGCCCACAGGACGTTGTTGAGTTCATCTACCCACTTTGTTTTCAGCTAATCTAACCTCGGCTTGATTCCTTCCAAGATGGCTTTGTTGACTGATTCAACCATTCCATTGGCCTCGGGATGGTAGACGGAAGTGAACACCAACTTAATCCCGTAGCTGAAGCAGAAGTCCCTGAAGGAGTTACAATTGAACTGGGGGCCGTTGTCAGCGATGATCTGGTTCGGTATTCCATATCTGCAGATGACTGAGCTGAAGAGAAAATCCTCAATTCTTCTTGAAGTCAGACAAGATAGAGGTTTGGCTTCTACCCACTTGGTGAAGTAATCAACAGCGACCACTAAATGCGTCGCTCCTCCTACCGCTTTGACAAAGGGGCCCAGAAGGTCTACTTCCCATTGAGCGAAGGGCCATGGTGCAGTCATGCTAGTGAGTTCTTTGGTTGGCTGATGGGTGAGATGGGCGAAGAACTGGGATTTCTGGCACCTCTGCACGAACTTCTTTGCATCTTCTTGCATGTTAGGCCAATAGTACCCTTACCGGAGTACCTTATGTGCCAAAGTCCGGGCTCCCACGTGACTACCGCATACCCCCTCGTGTACTTCTTTTAGTGCATACTCTGCTTCATATGGTGTCAGGCATCTGAGGAGAGGTAACGAGTAGGACCTCTTGTACAGAATGTTGCCAATCAGGGTGTACCGAGAGGCTTTTCTTCGCAACTTCATCTCTTCTTGTCTGTCCCTTGGGACGGTACCATTGAGGAGGTACTCCCGGATGGGGTCTGTCCAACTCGGAGCATCTGGGTCAGTGCTGATCTCCATCACCCCCGACGTCTGAAAGCTCGGTTCATTCAGTATCTCGATGTACACAGACTTTGCTTCCCCGGAGTTCTTAGGTGCTAACTTTGACAAAGAATCTGCATGCTCATTTTTTGCTCTCGAAATCTTTGTAAGCTGGAATTTCTCGAAACGGTTTTTCAGCTAAGAGACTGCGGCCACATACCTCGCTAGGATGGGATTAATGACTTCACACATAGAATTGATTTGGTTAACTACCAGCTGTGAGTTACTGTAAATCTGCAGGCGTTTGACTTTGAGCTCGGCCGCCAAACGCAGTCTCAGGAGGAGAGCTTCGTACTCGGCCACGTTGTTTGTGGCCTCGAAGTTGAACTTCAAAGCGTGTTCACTCCGGAAGCTGTCGGGTCCAGTTAATACTGCTCCAGTTCCTGAGCCCTTGCTATTAGATGATCCATCGACATAAAGGGTCCATGTTTCTGCCTCAGAATTCGGTTCCACCTGATTAGAAGTGCATTCGACCACGAAATCTGCCAAAGCTTGAGCTCGGATTGCCGACCTTTGCTGGAATGCTATCTGAAACTCTCCCAGCTCCACTGCCCATTTGATGAGTCTCCCGGAGCATTCTGGCTTCTGCAGAATTTGTCTTAAAGGCTGATCAGTCATCACAATAACAGGATGGGATTGGAAATATGGCCTCAATTTCCTTGCAGTAACAACAACTGCTAGGGCTGCCTTCTCTGCTATTGAGTATCTCTGCTCAGCTCCCTGCAGCACCTTACTGGCATAGTATACTGGCTGCTGTTGTTTTCCCATTTCCCTAACCAAGACAGAACTAACAGCAGTATCAGATATTCCGAGGTAAAGATAAAGGATTTCACCTTCCTGAGCCCTAGTCAGCAGAGGCAGCGAGCTGAGGTAGGCTTTGAGTTCGTCAAAAGCCGCCTGACACTCCGTCATCCAGTTGAACTTCTGGGGTTTTCCCGTTTCATCCTTCTGAGCTGCGGTTCTCAAAACCTTAAAGAAAGGCAAACACTTATCTGCTGATTTGGAAATAAATCTGTGCAGTGCTGCTATTCTCCCTGCTAAGCGTTGCACGTCCTTGGTTGACCTCAACGGTTTCATTTCTTCTATTGCTTTTATCTTCTCAAGGTTGACCTCTATCCCCCTTCTGGAAACCATGAGACCCAGAAACTTGCCTGATTCAACGCCGAAAGTGCACTTTGCTGGATTCAACTTCATGCTGCACCTTCTAAGGTTGTTGAACGTCTCGGCCAGGTCAGTCAAGTGGTCTTCTGCTCGAGAGCTTTTGACAACAATGTCATCTATATAGACCTCCAGGTTGCTGCCAATTTGAGCCCGAAACACGATTGTGACCATTTTCTGGTATGTTGCTCTCGCATTTTTGAGGTCGAATGGCATCATCACATAGTAGTATATTTCATCTCCGCCATAAAATGAGGTTTTCACCTCGTCCTCGGGTGCCATGCGAACTTGATGATACCCCGAGTAAGCATCCAAGAGGCTTAGCCTCTCATTCCCTGAGGCGGCCTCTACCAGCTTGTCTATGCTAGGCATGGGATGGCAGTCTTTGGGGCAGGCGTCGTTGAGGTTGGTATAATCGATGCACATGCGCCATTTTGTTGTTTGACTTTTTTACCATGACCGGGTTGGCAATCCATTCGCATTAATCTACTCTCCTGATGAACCCTGCTTGCAAGAGTTTCTGCACTTCCTCCTTAATGGCTGTGAGTCTTTCCCCCCCGAAAAGCCGTCTCTTCTGTGCCATTGGCTTCCTCAAAGGATTAGTGCTGAGTTTGTGTACTGCCACCGAAGTTGGGATTCCAGGTATGTCAGCCGAGGTCCATGCAAACACATCCTTGTTTGCTTTTAGGAAGCCCACGAGCTCTTCTTTTTCTATGGGAGTCAGCTTCGTGCCGATCTGAGTCCTCTTGGATGGGTCATTATCATCGAGTTGTACCTCTTCGACCTCCTCAACCGAGGTGGCTCTTGGTTCATCCTCTGGTTTGTTATATGGCAGCTCTACACCTATTACCTGTTGGGTATTTGGGGCCTCGGGGTGAGGTGACTCTGGTGATGGGACTACCCCCTTATTTCTTCGTGACCTCGCGACAGAGGTCATATAACAATGTCTGGCCGCCTCTTGGTTGCCTCGCAAGGTTGCTATCCCCATTGGTGTAGGGATTTCATGCAGAGGTGGGACTGGGACACTATAGCTCGAATCTCGGTCAAAGTCGGCCTCTCGATGACGAGATTGAAAGATGAAGCCATTTTCACTACCAGGAATCTGACCGAGGGTGTTACATACGTCCGTCCGGAGCCGAACGCCACGTTGAGCCGCAGCACTCCTTCCATGGGTACCGGCTGGTTATTGAACCCGTAGATGAGCCCGTCATACTTTTGCAGGAAGGCAGGGTCGAGTCCGAGGCTCTCAAAGCAATGGTAATACATTATATCTGGGGCACTGCCGGTGTCGATGAGCGCTCGCTGGACCTCGCAGTTGTTAATGATGACCGAGGTGACTAATGGATCACTATGGGGCGTGAAAACTCCCTCGAAGTCAGCCGGAGTGAATGTCATAGACTGGTTTTTCCAATCCTCCTCGTCAATCTTTCTTTTCTAAGTTATATTGTGGTGCTTGACCTCCCTCACGTACAGCTTCTGCTGTTTGGAGCTTGTGCCTCCTCCTTCGGGCCCACCAGTTATCATGTGAATGACTCTGGATGGGGGTGGGAGAGGTGGCGGTGCTTGTTGATAGCCTACCCTATCTCTGTTGTTTACTGCTCGGGATCCCTGGGCTTGTCCCTGTTCTTTGACAAACTTTGGCAAACTTCTGTTCTGGATGTATTCATTCAACATCCCTTTCCAAGCCAAGCTTTCAAGCTCGGACTTCAAACTGTGGCAATCTTCCGTGGTATGCCCGTGATCTTGGTGAAAGTCATAGTATCTGGTGTGGTCTTTGCTTGTTGCTGGGCTCCGTAAGGGGCCTGGTCTCCTCAGCTCCATCTTATTCTTGATTTGCATGAGAATTTGCGACCTCGGAACTGTGAAGAAGGTCCATAAGGGTTACCTATGTTGCGGCGCTAGAGCCGGGCCTGTCTAGCTTGGGAACCGGAATTGGGCCTCGGTTCTGTGTGGGTTTGAACTTTTTTCTGCTCTGCCCTTCTTCTCTCCATGCAGGAGTTCTAGCTTCTTTGGGGGGCTGGGGTTTGGAAAGGACGTACTCTTCGGCCTTAATGAATTTGAGGGATCTCTGATTGACTTCATCAAAAGTGGTTGGGGTGTTCTTGATCAAGTTATCTCGAAACCGATCATGGTTGAGGCCTTGTATCACGGCAGTTACTCCCACTGCTTCATCGAAGGTATTGACCTCCAGCATGGCGTCATTGAACCTGTTCGTGTAGTTCTTCAAGGATTCGCCTTCTCTTTGTGTTATGCGCATGAGCTCAGGTGTCGTCTTTTTTATCAACCTTCTGCTCGAGAATTTGGTGGCAAAGGAGGTGGCCAGCTCGGCATATGCATTAATTGAGTTCGGGCGCAAGGTGTGATACCAGGTCCGGGCATTGCCGTGCAATGTGGAGGGGAACATCTTGCACATGAGTGTGTCTGAGGCGTTTTGAGCCTGCATGACGGAGAAAAATGCATGTAGGTGGTCGTCAGGGTCTTTGGTGCCATCATACGTTTCAAACTGCAGCATCCTGAAACCGGGTAGATATGGCTCTTAGGTAATTTTGGTATTGAGAGGAGTGGGAATGGAGGTTGATATAGGTGGGGTCTGTGGTTGTGGGTTTTTGTTTTCGGCTAACAACTTTTCTATGTTGTCTAGCCTCTTTGAGACATCTGAGGCAACTGGCTGGGGCGGGTTTTGGGGCTTGGGTGGCATGTGGGATTGTGCTTGGGAAGCGGTTGGGGTGACACTATGGACTGGGGAGTTGGCAAGCTGTTGAGCTGGTTGGGGGGCCACAGGAGGAGTTGGGTTTAGTAAGTGGATAAGTGGGTCAGCAGGGTTATCTCTGGCTAACAGTTGGGCGAGTACTAGCTGGAAGACCCCGAATTGTTGTTGCATGGCATTGAGTTAAGCGGTCACAGGGTCGCTTGCTACGGCGTTGGGATATTGTGGATTATGTTCCCCAACCCCCTCCATCTGCTGATGTTGGGGGGCTGCAACCGGTGCATTCTGCGACACGGGGTTGACACTTGGGGGCTGCCCTCTTCCTTGGCCTTGGGGGGGACTCTCGCGCTAGGTTGCTCGTGTGTGTACCATCTTAACTTCTGGTGATGGCTTTTGTTCGTGTTCCCATAGACGGCGCCAATGTAGTTGCTGAATATCCTTGAGTTCCTGCTTCAAGTTGATCCTTCTCCAAATGGTCCTGCAAAATCCCGAGGTTGGTCCTCGGGGAGAAACTCCGATGCTTAAGTCAGTATTTTTCTAATCCAATGTTTTTCTTATTTGTTCTGCCTATTTATCGAACCTTACCTTGTGGGCTTTGTCCATCTTGGCAAGGTACCCACGTGGCTTGTCCGCACCCACGTGGCTTGTCCGCACCCACGTGGCTCAGTCAATCCAATAATGGTGACATAGTGCGCCTGACGGAGTAGACGTTTTAGGTGAATGTAACGTGCCTTAACGGAGTAACCGCATTAAATGCGCGTGGTGTATTCTGATGGAACAGGTCCCTTGAGAAAGGGTGTTCTGGTAGGGACAAATGATCAGATGAGGGCATGCCTATTGTGGCTGCCATACACTTTCGGCGAGATGCCGAGGTGCGGTAAGCTCTGAGACCCGCAGCCGAGGTGCGGTGACCTCGGATCTCTGATCTTTGCCTTGCGTGTTTTCTGGTATAGCTGCCCTTACAGCATTCAAACCTGAAAAATGATGAAATGAAACTATCATGAAATGGCAACAATTAATGAGGCTGAAAATTGATAACAAATGAAGTTACAATTTGATAACAAATATGTTAGCAATTTAGCTGCAAATATGATGGAAATAAAGCTGTTAAATGATAGTAAAAACGTGCAATAAGCTAAGCAACAAATGTTGATAAAATGAAGCTGCAATAAACACCAAATGAAATGGAAATGTAAATGCAAATGCAAACGCAAATGCAAATGAAATGCCGCAAAATCACAGCAAATGAAAGGCAAAAAACCTTCTTAAGCCTTTAGATTTATGTCAAATTAGCATTTAAGCTCTTGAATTAAAAATAATGCAATTAAGCCTTTCAACTCCCCAATTGGTGCAAATAAACCTTTCAACTCAGATTTGTAGCAAAAGTGCCGACACCTATATTATTATGTTGACACTCTAAATAATTTTCAATTTAGAAAACTTGTATTTTTAATTTAATCCTATTTTTTTGGCACATCCCTTGCCCCAATTAATTTGGAATCAACTTGAGTTAGATTTTATAAGGAAAAAAACTCGTCCAGTACCTATCTCTCTATTTATAAGAGTCAAATTTAAAATCTTATTTAAAAAAAATTAAATTCTATTTATTTAAACCCGAAGGTTGTTCGGAATTTCGTCTTACTTTTCTATTAGAGTTTTTTTTTTAAATAGATCAAAATCTAGAGTTTAATTGTAAAATAATTGCATATCTCATTTTGTAATGTATAAATTATGAACAATGTATGTAGTGTTTTAACTTTTATGAATAAAAATGAGATATGTAATTATTTTACAATTAAACTCTAGATTATGTTCTATTTTAAAAAAATTAGTAGAAAAGTAGGATGGAATTTTTAATGACCTTTGGATTTAAATAAAAAGAATTTAATTTTTTTTAAATAATGTTTCAAGTTTGAATCTTATAAATAGAAAGATAGGTATTAAAAGAGTTTTTTTCCTTATAAAATCTTATTTGAATCGATTCTAAATTAATTGAGGCAAACGGAAGTACGAAAAAAATAGGATTAAATTAAAAATACAAGTTTTCTAAACTAAAAACTACTTAGAGTGTCAACACAATAATATATGTGTTGGTACTTTTTCTACAAATCTAAGTTGAAGGGCTTAATTGCATTATTTTTAGTTCAAGGGCTTAAATGCTAATTTGGGGCAAGTCTAGGAGCTTAAGAATGGTTTTTGCCCAAATGAAATGAAGGGCTGCAAAGTGGCTGCAAATAACAGCAAGCATGCAGCAAAAGGGCTGTCTTTTAACTAGTTTTAGATGTATTTTTATTGTTGTTTTATTTAATGTAGACAAGTTACCTTAACAAAATAAAAACCTTTTTTGAATTGTTTTTGGATTACTTTTTTACTATATAAAGCAAAGGTTGTTAATGAGAAAATACAAATTGAAGTGTTATACTCTTCATTTTAGTTTATATTTTGCTCTTCGTCTTCTTCCAGATTCTCTCTATTTATTTCTTTAAGAAAAATAATCAACATGGTATCAGAGCCTTTCATGATCTTTGAAGGCTTGTGTGAGAGAGATTTGAGGGAAATTTATCACCACAAACTCTGGTTAAACCCAATAGTTTTCAGTAAGTTTTTTCTTTCAAAATACCATTTTTTCTAACCCAACACAACAAACTCCTGTGATGAAAAATGGAGCGAAGATGCTATGGTGATGAAGGTTAACTTTAGGTCCTTCAATCTTTAAAAATGGTTGACAAAAAGATGCAACCAATTTGTCAAGGCAGAAGAGAGTATGTGAAGCTGTGAAGTTGAAGGTTAACTTGACGTCCTTCAATCTTATTGAGGCTGAAGATTTGCAAGAGGCATCATGCAAAAGATGCTAGTATGATGGTGTTTTACGTTGCTGGTATGGGTGGTGTTTTTATGCTACAGCATTAACCAAAAAGACAAGGATGGCTTGTGAAGGTGCAGGTTGGGACCAAGAGAGTACTCAACATTGCATCAAGTCATTTTCATATTAAGTATGTTGAGGAGCTAAAGGTTTCAAAAACAATCAATTGAAGGGCTTCCAAGGGGGTTATGCACTTATGCGCAGAGAAAGCTTCTTTACCTATACTCCCTAAGCATTTTACCCCCTTTGTGGAGTATAACCCTCATCCGAAGAATCTATAAACCACCTCATGCTTTGATAGGCCTTATCCCTTTTAATCTCTACTGAAATTTCCTTCCCATAAAGTTTTCCCAATCCAGGACCATAAATAGAAGGATAATCGTAGAACATTCTGCCACACCGAGATAAATTAAGCTTCTCAAGATTCTTGCACCTATGCAAGATTATGCAAACACCCCTCCTCAATATGGACATCTGGTCCATGCTCAACATGCTAAGCTGCGGAACACACCTTGATAAAGATAAAGAGTTGATCTCGTCCATTCTAAGGTACACCCTTGAGTCAGTGCTGTAGCTAGATAAAGTTAATATAGTCAAGTTCCTGCATGTTTTGCCCAACACTCAAAAGAAAGGTGTGTTAAGATTCTGAACTTCCCTGGAATTAGCTGACAGCGCGGACGCACAACTCATGTAAACTGAAAAAGTGGAAGGGCTTCTTATTTTGTTCTGTCTTTGCTGGTATATATGATATCATTTTGTATTTGATTTGATTGTATATTCTGTAATAAAGATAATTAAATAAAAATAATGATGGAAACACATTATTCTGACCCAAAATGATTATAATTTACCTCTTGGATGATTTTAAAAACGCACATTCACATTGGCTGGCTGTATTAAAAAAAATTAATTTTTTTAATGTTAATATCAAATTTTATATTCAAGATTTAGCTTATAAAGTAATATTTATTTATTAGTAGACGTAACTCGTGGTTTTTTATGATATTCTTGCTCCAAAATGCATATTAAGCTGCAAGAAGAAGCAGAAGCCGACGAGAGCTATGGTAGTGCAGGTACTGGGTTGTCCGTGAGCTGACCCAGACCAGCATAGCATATCTTCGACTTCACTGGTGAGACTTGTGAGAGGATGTGGGTAATGGGTATTAAGATTGAGCTTTACTTTGGACCTATAAGAGAGTCCGGTTGAAACAAACAAAATAAAAATAAAATAAAATAATCGAGTCGTCACTCTCTGCTTTCCTCTTTCCCCTCCATCCCTCTCTCATTTCCTTTCACCCTTTCGCTGTTCCTGCATTCGGCGTCGGTGGAAGTGCTGGACGGCACCGGTTGAGGCTCTAGTGACGGTCCGGCGGCGCCGATCCAACTTTGGGGCCAAGAAATTTGGATAGCTCTCTTTTTTCACGACGCGTTTTTGCCCGATCCGGCCTCGTCCCTCTTTGGATTGACGCTTCCATGGCGGCGAACGGTTCCTCGAGGACGATCCGGCACTGGCGAGTCGGATCGGTCTCCTACGGTGGCGACCGCTGCCTGGAGGAAAGATCCTGTCTCCGTGACGTGCTTATCGCTTTAGGCTCCGATTGACTCTTCTATGGTGACTACCGTTGAACTTGAAGATAGATCCGGCGTCGTTCCGAATCTGATACAAATAGAGGACCGAAGTGGCGCTATGTTTCCTACTATTACACAGCGGCCGTCATTGTTCTACTGGCCAAGCGGTGTTTCTACGAGGCAGTGGCCGTACCGCCGTACCTTGGATACGCGGCATCCGCCCTTGTGAACTTTAAAGGGAGGGCATGCCCTCAGACGTCAAACCACAATGAGGAGTTTTGGAGGTTATGGCACATTGGTAGAGTTCATACGGAGGTAATTCATTTATCTTTATATTTTTCTTTTATGCTTTCAAAGAGTCAAGATTCTGTCTCTTTCACACATGCTTGGGAACTACTTTAGTTAAAGACTATCATTGAAGAAGTTGATGACTGCTTAGTCTGCTTAGTTGCGGAAAGATGCCCTGGACAAACTCTTAACATTTCTTGGAGTAGTAGAGGATATTTGCATCATTTGATCTTTTTGAAGTTATATTTGTTTCTTTTTTCCTCTGGAATATGAAGATCTCCTCTTAATTCACTACTAAAAGTAATATGATTTTGCTCTCTTATTCTATAGCTGCCATTAGAAATCGCTTTGATTATATGCATTCACCTTATTGCCTTGCCTTAGTTCAAGAAAACTGATTATTTCTTGATTTATGAGCAAGTAAACTCATTTTCCATGAGTTATGTTCATTGTACAGACTTTATTTCTATTTCTAGAATATTAGTCATTGCATATTATGTCTAAAGCATTCTGCTATTCTGCGGCCATCAGTGATCGAAGAGGTGGGCCTCAGATGGAAAGGCACAATCACCTTGCACCTTAAGCACCCCTCTTTTGTCCCTTGCTGGTGGGCAGAAGGCTGGTCTTTTGTGTGTCTTCTTCTTCTTTTTTTAAGTTTTGTTTATTTTCTTGTTGAATTTGATATTTAAACCTTTGATTAGAGGATACAAAGAAGTTATGGTGGACGTGCCCATACTGGAATAAGTCTGATTTAAAGAAAGAAAATAAAAATAGAAGAAGAAGAAGCCAAAACACCTACAACCAGATTCAGACCATATTCTCTATGGCAACAGGCCCTGTCCTCTTCTCCTAATCTTATGGACCTTAAACCTTTCTGATCTTAAGTATAAACAGTGTTATTTGATAGATCAACTAGTAGTTCTTTAAAGTTCAATTTAATTGTAATTTTTTTTTTTATGTTGTTTTTCTGATCTCATGCTTGCTTATGATGTCTTGTGTTATATTAGACTCTATGCTTGTTTACGTTGATCTGTTTCTTTAATTTAATTGGAGCTTTGATATAATATCTATTTTTTCTAGCTTTTTATTCTTTTTATTTTATATAATATAGATATTTTCTGTAATTTTGTGCCTTATGTTATTGTGTGCTTCTGCTTTGCCCTTGTGCATTGCCTCTCGCCCAAAAGACCCCTTAAGTGTCTAGGTGCACCTAGTGCATTTTAATCACTGCATGATATCATGATGAAACTTTTGCACAAGCAAGTTTTCTGCATAACTTTGTAATAAAGTTGTTCATCATGCTAAGGCTTAACTGATTAGTTTCCTGAAAAGTAATGGGGATGGAATAGCATTTTAGTTTTAATTGAACAATTGGAATGTGGTTATGAGTTGTTGCCCATTTTTCATGTTTGTTGAAGGGTTTTTCCATAACTTTTTAATTCTTAAATGTTGGAATGATTGTCCTTCTATTTTAGAACTATCCCTCTTTTTCTTCAACTTATCTTAGTAGTTTAGAATCTTTTTCTTCAACTTTTTAATTCTTAAGTGTTTGGTTTTGTTAAATTGTGAAATTCTTGTGGCATCTTATCATAGTAATTTAGAATCTTTAGAGCCACTTTAATCATGCTATTTCTTTCATTTCTATTCAATTTTCTGTTTTAACATGGTATTCAATTTCTTTTCCAGTATTCACTAAATAGCAGATAGTCTTTTAATATGGGAGGTGGTCTGGCACTGCATTCGCTGAAAGACATGAAACATCAAATGCTTTGCAAATTATCTTGGAAGGGCTGGACAGCTAGTTTGTTTTACTGAAGGTTAAAGCAGGTTAGCTTTTAATCTTGGTTCATCATAAGTACATATTGAATGCAGGAATTTAAGATATTGATTGAATAAATAGATTTTTCTGTCAGGGCTTGTGATTTTTCTGATGCATATCTGTTCATGTTATAATCCTGGGTTAACTTTTATTAGCCTTACGCCGAACATATAAGCTGTTTTACATTTCTACGTGAAGCTCTTATGTAATATCTGCTGGGGTCTGTGGATGCACTAAGTAAGCTTCCTAAGTAGCCTTTTGCATATTTTGCCGTTGCCTATGCTAGCATGCTGCTGGTATTGACAACTATCCTAAGTACTAGGTACTAGACTGTCTGCCTCTAGGTTCAATTGCACATAATTTAGAACTTTTATCTCCTTTGTTTCTGAATTTGTTAAATTGCTTGCTCCCACAGGATCCTCGATGATGGGTTGTGACTTGTGAGCCATTTTCTAAAGACCTATAGACAGATTACAATGGGCCATTTTCTGAGATGCATGTGGTTGATAGTATGTTATATTAGTTAGTATATTTTTAGAAACATGCTAGGATTAATCTGAACCGTCGGGGCCATTGTTTGTCGGCCTAAAAATTGGGAAGGAAATTATACTTAAGTTGTATTGGGCTTTAGGCCCAAATATTATTGTTGGATTGGACTAAGTTTAAGCGAATTTAAACAGTATATAATGGGCTCAGAGATGGTCGCTATCAATCCTAAACAATGATATAGACGAAAATATAGGCTTGATTGAGATTGCGAAATGGGCCTGTAAAGTAGGGCCCAACTGGGTTTAGAACACAAATATTGTACTTAATGGGTCATAATCTGGCCCAAAAGTTCTGCTAACTGGGCCTATGAGGCCTGAGAGTAGGCTTGTTTGGGTCCACTCATTGCACTACTTGAGGCAAATGAAAATGATTTGGGCCTGATTAGGTCCATGCCCAAATGTCTGCATTAATGGGCCAATTTTTGGGCCACAAAGTTAATTAAAATTACTCCTCTAAGTGGGCCGCTATGTAACCCAAAATTCTTTTAATTGGGCCTGATCGGCCCAGTCGTGGCTTTGCTTTGGGCCGAATTGGGTCAAGGCCCAATTGTCTGCATTAATAGGACAAAATTTGTGCCTCAAAGTTAATTAAAATGGGTCAAGATGGGCCCAATTATTCTCTAAGTTGGCCAATACGAAGCTCAAAATTTTTTTAATTGGGCCTGGTCGGTCTCCCGTGAGCTTGCTTTTGGGCCCAAATGTTCGAGAATGGGCCACAAGTCCTAACAATATCTTCACAAGGGCCCACTTTGATTGATTTGGGCCCTCATGTTAGCGAGCCTCAAGCCAAAATATTCTTAACAGGGAATTTGGGCTTTAGACCCCGAACAAAAACCCCCTAGAGGACCGAATTCAATTGATCTGAATCTAATTCCAATTGTTCTCCATAACATGCCATAGTTTGGCTCTAAATTTTGTTGGGCCCTAAAGTCTAATTATCTACCAATAACCCAGTACATCACCCTTCTAGGCCTAAGAATTGAATAATTAGCGCCCCAAGCAGCAAGCACAAAACAATTGTCGAATTAAACTGCAACATTACCATTTTAAGCCCGGTTAACCAGGTGCTATCAAAATGATTGCCAATATTAAGGTTTATAATAAATTCAAAAATTAATACCTAGCATGCTCCCAACCTACTCCGGCAAATTAAAGACTAGAAAAACCAAAATTAATAATGGCCACTGACAACCCAAACGAAAACAATAAATTCTAATAAAAAAAACCCCTAAAATTAGTAAAAATAATGAGGTCTAAAAGATAAAAGCTGTCCCTAGATCTTCACAGATACATGTCCACGAGCTCCGACACCTATAAAGAAAAATGAATGGTTGTCAAAAAAGAAAGTAAAGAAATCTTGAGGGAACCTCCTAAAGCCAATAATACCACCGTTATCAGACCTGATATTATCACTTATGCCCTTGATACATTACCGCGTCAATCCTCTTGTATACATTTGGTTAAAACTCCAATTTAATTTCTCTACTTTTACAAAAAGCTCATTTTTAGTCACTCCATTTAAAAAACCCCTTTTTAATCCTTGCAATTTAAAATCTAACCCCTTTTTAATCCATCTGTTAAGTTTTTGTTTTGTGGCATGTTATGTTAAGAGAAATCTCAAAATAGATGAACTAAAAAATAACTTTTTAAAAAAATATAGAGAATTACAAAAAGACTTTTTTTAAAGTAGAGGACTAAAAAGAGATTTTTCAAGAAAGTAAAAAAACCAAATTTTAAAAAAATATAGAGAATTACAAAAAGACTTTTTTTCAAGCAGAGGACTAAAAAGAGATTTTTCAAGAAAGTAAAAAAACCAAATCAAGACTATTTTGAGCACCCTTTTGGTCCCTCTATGAAATTTTCGTCATCTAATATGCTAAGTGTGCAAAACTTAACGAAGAAACTAAAAAGCAATTGAATTTCAAATTTTTGAGAACAAAAAAGGACTTTTCTAAGTAGAGGGACTAAAAAGGGACCTTTACAAAAAATAGAGGGACCAAATTGAGAATTTAACCTATACATTTCACAACGATACCTATGAATACATTTTGGTTAAATGCTCATTTTGATTCCTTAACTTTATTTTGTGCACATTTTTTATCCCTAAAGTATTTTGTGCACATTTTTTGTCCCTCAACTTTAAGAAATGCACAATGTTTATCCTTCCATCAATTTGGGTCACTAACTCTACCACGTGGCATTTTTTTTTTTTTTATGACATGGAGAAGAAAATTTAAAAAGGTGCTAATCTAAACTTTTTTTTGATGACATGTCGTTTTCCCATGCCAAAACCGCTCCAATGGATACTATGTTACCTGCAAAAACCACCAATAAAAAAAGATATCTTTTGGGTTTCTCTTTCAATAGTAAAAAAAATCTAAAAACTTATAGAACAAAAATTTTCTTCGAATCCAAACCCAGATTTTCTCATAGGATGATTCCAAAGATTTTTCACATATTTCACTAATTAATCATCATTAAACCACAATTACTTATGTTAATCAAAATTGAGATTCTAAATTAATTTATAATTAAATTACAAATTAAATTAATTTATAATTAAATCACAATTTCCTCATCAAATTTTCTTAACATAACAAATCGAAAACATTTTTTCAGTAGCCAAACACCCAAATTTTACAATTTTCTAGTCAAACAAATGGAAACCCACTAAAATTTGCTTCTGTGCCCATCGATCACTGCTTCTGTTCTTTCCATTTTGAACATTAAAATCATTTAGACAATAATTAGGAAATACGAAACAAAAGGATCCCAAGAATCCTTCACAACCTGTAATTTGCATAAACTCAACAAAAGGATCCTAAAAATCCCTCACAACCTACAATTTGCATAAACTCTTCGCAACAAATATATAACAAAAAAAAAAAATTGTTGCTGGGTTCGATGGAACCCAGTGAGGAACCCAGCATATCTGGGTTTGACGAAAACAACAAATGGGTTCCATCGAACCCAAGCTGAGTTCCCTTGAACCCAGATCAGTTTATTTGAGGGAACCCAGATCATCTGATTTGAGGGAACTCAGCAACATTGAGGAGGAAGAGGAAGAAGAGGAAGAAAGAAAGGAAGAAGATGGATCAAGAAAGGAAGATAGGGGTATTAAGGTCAATTTGTAATTTTTATTTTTTATTAAAAATATAAATATTAATATGAGTTGGCATTATGACATGTGATAAAAAAATGTCTAAATCATCACCTTTTTAAGTTATTTTCACCATATCATCAAAAAAACTATAAAAAATGCCACATGGACGAAGTTAACAGTCCTACGTGACGCAAGGACAAACGTTCTGCATTTCTTAGAGTTAAGGGATCAAAAATGTGCACAAAATACCTTAGGGACCAAAAATGTGCAAACCAATAAAGTTGAGCGACCAAAATGAGCATTTAACCATACATTTTGCAACCTCGTCTGGAATCTATAAAAGCGTAAGGCAACACACACCCAAGCTACAAAATCGTGCCCTAGTTACTCTAGTTTGATTTCAGCAACCAAAATCTTTAAATTATCCTTCCAAAAAGTTTAAAAGAGAGACAAAGTTAACTAACAATTTGTTTAGTACATACTGGATTCCCAAACAGATGCGCCAAGTATTTTCTTCTCTCTTCTCTCATGCTCATCCCTGCCCAGCTTTTACTTATTGAAGATAAGAAACAAGAGAAGACACAGATAAAGGTTTAAAGCCAACTGTCGTCCCTCTACTTTAATATTTTATTCGTTCTTGTCCCTCTACTAAGGTCATGTTCGTTGTCGTCCCTCTACTCTCCAAAGAGCCAAAACGTCGTCCCTCTACTTGGCATTTTTTGTTCGTTGTCGTCCCTCCCCTAACACCGTCACTGCTGACCGTTAAGTCCCAAACGGTCAGCAGTTAAGCCCATCTCTTTTCTTTTTTTTTTGTCTTCTCCTATGTAATAAATATGTTTTTTATATAAATTTATAATTAAAAAATAAAATTTAATCTTTAATTTAATCAGTATCTAATTAAATTTCTTTATTTAGTATTAATACTAAAATTAATATTAAAATTAATATT
>BPVZ01000135.1:82685-93376 GCA_020521535.1 Rubroshorea leprosula | reverse complement strand
ATTTAGAAAATTTTAATAGAATAATTAATAAAAGGACTAAAAAAAATGAAAAATGAACTAAAAAAGTATATAAAAAAAACTAAATGATAAAAATTATATAAAATATTAAAATTAAGGACTAAAAATGAAATTTATGCTTTTTAAGTTTGAATTGATTTGAATTGTAGGCGGCAACTGTACTAAAAAATGGAAAATTAACAAGAGACAGCTGGACGCGAGAACAGAGGAGGATTTGCACGCTGGAAATTGCAGGGCTGGCCAAAACGACGTTGTTTTGGCCAGGAAATCTTTTTTTTTTTTTTGAAATTCTTGCATATTGTACCGGTTAAATTTCGATGTATCGGCCGGTATGTCGAAATTTCCGCCGATACATTGAAATTTGACCGAAATCACCGGATTTTGACCAAAACGAAATCCTTTCTTACTCCGTTTCAGTCTACTCCAAAAACCGGTACGGTACGGTATATACTTCTTTTATTTATAGGCTTCAGTGAGGAATCCACGTGGCATGCCAAGCAAGATATTCGGAGTCTAACGTGTCTCTCCAAACGATTATTTCGGGACCGAAAAATTGAGAGATATTCAGATGCAAAGATATCCATCATAACTGCTGTGCAGCTTATCATAAGGAATCAGGTGCGGGCATACTTATTGTCGCTGTTATGCAGGTGTTTGAGCGGGAAGTTTTGGATTTATCTTTCACTTCAGTTATACAGGAATTACTGTCGTATGTCCGAGGTTGGGCACCTCGTACCTATCCTTACAAATTTCAAGTAAGAGTGGATGATAAAAATATTTCTAAAATGGTACTGAAAGTTCAAATTATCCTAAGTTGGGTTGGAAAAATAAATAAAAATAATTGAGAAAAGGGGGCAGATTTGGTATTGCTGGTACTAATTTAGAGTTCTGAAAACTTTTTTAGAAATATATTTACAACCACCCTAATTTTTATTGCAATAATCACCTTCTTTGATATATTAATTAGCATTGAAAAAATAAATGAGTTTTGGTATTGCAATTAGGATTCTTTATCCTACGCCAGCACAATATAAGTATATATTTATTGTACCTTTTTTATCATTAATACATATAGTAAAATTAAAAGTTAATATTAATTTTGTTAATTATCCAGTAAAAAATATCCATGTCTCATAAATGTTAAAATTAATGTTAATTTTTTTTTATTTTTTTATGTGAATTAATACATAATTAATGATAAAAACATGTAATAAATGCACTTTTATTCTCTACTCTTAAGGTATAAGATAGACAAACCTTTACACAATTAAAATGATTTGTATGGTATTAGTGGTAAAATTAATGATAATTTTTTGTATTTTTAATAATAATAATTAATTAAGGGTACAATTATTGTACTTTTTTAATATTAATTAGGATTGAAAATATAAAAGTTGACTTTTATTTAATCAATTATCCAATTAAAATAATATAAATGACAATGGTAATGAAATTAATGTCAATTTTTATATTTTTCAATATCAATTTAAACAAAAAAAATGTGTAGTGATTGTATTTTTAACCTATAGAAAAACCCCATATGAAAAAAATACAATAATTGCACCTTATATATGAACTTGTATTTGTGTTCTAATATATGTATTTTATTATAAGCATGAACTATATATTTCCTTATGCATAGGTAGTTGGTATTATCTAAAGTATGCGTTTCTTTTTATTATTATTATGATAACTAAAGTATGTGTTTTAAAAGAAATTTAATTATGTTTTAATTTGTACTAAAGGTTATAATATTTATCAAGTATACCTACAGATATATCTGTATCTAGCAGGTTAAATAACGAGTATAAATTTTCAATACTTAAATAAATAAATATATATATATTGGGTATCAAAATCTTTTACTTGAAACTATTCAAGTATAGATGAACAAATACTTGACCTATACTCGTACTTGCTCACCCCTAATATTGTGGCTTCTTTTGATAATGTACAGTATGAACTTATGGACCGTCTCTCTTTTCTCATCCAATAAACACCCTATGAAAGTCAGTTGCAATATCACAGCAAAAAGGATATATTAGTCCACATACTTTTCAAGTACTTAGGATGCTTTGTCGCGGCAATATGCCCTGGACAAACTCTTAACATTTCTTGGAGTAGTAGATGATATTTGCATCATTTGATCTTTGTGAAGTTATATTTGTTTCTTTTTTCCTCTAGAATAATGAAGATCTCTTCTTAATTCACTACTAAAAGTAATATAATTTTGCTCTCTTATTCTACAGCATGCCATTAGAAATCGCTTTGATTATATGCATTCGCCTTATTGCCTTGGCTTAGTTCAAGAAAACTGACTATTTCTTGATTTATGAGCAATTAAACACATTTTCCATGAGTTATGTTAATTGTACAGACTTTAGTTCTATTTCGAGAATATTAGTCATTGAATATTATGTCTAAAGCATTCTGGGACCATCAGTGATCGAAGAGGCGGGCCTCAGGTGGAAAAGCGCAAGCCCTTTTCACCTTAAGCACCCCTCTTTTGTCCCTTGCTGGTGGGCAGAAGGCTGGTCGATCTTTTGTGTGTCTTTGTTTTCGTTAAAGTTTTGTTTATTTTCTTGTTGGATTTTATATTTAAACCTTTAATTAGAGGATACAAAGAAATTATGGTGGACGTGCCCATACTGGAATGAGTCTGATTTAAAGAAAGAAAATAAAAATAGAAGAAGAAGAAGAAGCCAAAACACCTACAATCCGATTCAGACCATATTATCTATGGCAACAGCCCTTGTCCTCTTCTCCTGATTTTATGGACCTTAAACATTTCTGATCTTAAGTATAAGCAGTTTCATTTGATAGATCAACTATTAGTTCTTTAAAGTTCAATTTAATTGTAATTTTTTTGTTTTGTTTTGTTTTGTTTTGATCTTATGCTTGCTTATGATGTCGTGTTATATTAGACTCTATGTTTATTTATATTATTCTGTTTTCTTTAATTTACTTGGAGCTTTGATATAATATCTATTTTTTCTAGATTTTTATTCTTTTTATTTTATACAATATAGATTTTTTCTGTAATTTTGTACCTTATGTTAGTGTGTGCCTGTGCTTTGCCCTTGTGCATTGCCTCTTGCCTACAAGAGACCCCTTGACTGTCTAGGTGTGCCTAGTGCATTTAAATCACTGTGTGACATCATGATGAAACTTTTCCTGAACGGTAAATGGGGATGGAATAGTATTTCACTCTTGATTGGAAACCAACTGGAATGTGGCTATGAGTTCTTGCCCATATTTGATGCATGTTGAAGGGTTCTTCCATAATTTTTTAATTCTTAAATGTTGGAATGATTGTCCTTCTATTTTAGAACTATCCCTCTTTTTCTTCCACTTATCTTAGTAATTTAGAATCTTTAGAGCCAATTTAATCATGCTATATTTCTTTCATTTCTATTCAATTTTCTGATTTAGTTCTTTTTGCCAAGAGTATTGGTTGCATAAGAACCATGACATTGGAATAGGGATTGGGTTTGTTTGTTACTCTTCTTTACACCTTTTATTATTAAGGTTACTGTGAATATAAGTTTGATATGTCTTCATGGTTTACTGTAATTATAACTTTTGTTTATTTATTTTGTTTTGTACAGTGATTTTTTAATGTTTAGGATCAGTGATTTGTGTTATAATTTTGGCCACATGAATATATATAAGGTATTGATGTTAATATATAAATTATAACTACATCTTGCCACGTACTGCTTGTACTTATGGCTAAAAAACTTTTTTTATTCCATTGATTAAAGGACCAAAATGACTATTTAACCAATACTATTCTCAGCCACAGAACTTGTAACTCTATGCATGCGTACACAGGCCCTTCTTTGCAGAACGAGCTCTTTTTGCACCCCACTGAATCTACAGGAGAGTTCTTGCAATACTAGTATGGACTTTTCTTACACCCCAGTCGCCGAATGCTAATTTTTGATCCTGTCGTTTTGGAGACTCCGGCACTTGCTTAATCAACCTCTTTTCGACAAGTCTTGGCGACCTTCCAAGAGGGGGCAAGTTATCAGGAACTCTTGGAGAGCAGTCGGCGGCAGCCCTTATAAGTCTTGGCGACCTTCGAACAGGAGGCAAATCATCAGAAACCTCGGCTGCAATTGGTTGGGAAGCCACTGACTTCTGGTACCCCCTGCTTGCATTGCAAGGAGCGTTTCCGCTGCTTCTTGGACATCCTGATCGGGATTCATTTCTTATTTGGTGGTCGGGAATGCCTCATTGAGAGCATTTGACCATTATAAAGACACAGATACTCTGAAGTTTGAAAGCCATGCTGCTGTTGTAGTCATTGCATAACATATATGTAAATTAGAATGAGCAATGCTAGGGGCAATCGCCCTTCAACACTCGCTACACCACTCTCCCTTATTTTTTTACACGTAGCAAGAGACTCAAAAGTGGCAACAAATTAAGGGAGAGTGGTGAAGCGAGTGTTGAAGGGCGATTGTCCTTTCAATTAGAATTGAAGAGGGGAAGGAGAAAAGGGGGATTAAAAAGTCCCTCCATTTGGGTGTTTGGGTTGATTCTTTACTCAGTGCTATTAGAATTGAAGAGGGGAAGGAGAAAAGGGGGATTAAAAAGTCCCTCCATTTGGGTGTTTGGGTTGATTCTTAACCCAATGCTTTATGTAATGACTCTGATTCAGCAATAATACTTTTATTTTTCAAAAAAAAAAAAGAAAAAAGAAAGGTCCTTCCATTTAAAAAAGTTTGGGATTGTCCTTTCAATTAGAATTGAAGAGGGGAACGAGATAAGGGGGATTAGAAAGTCCCTCCATTCAATAAGTTTGGGAGGAGTGATGGGCCCATCCGCAATCTTTCAGAAGGTTTGGGGGATTAAAAAGGAGTGATGGGCCCTCCATTTTAAAAGTTTGGGAGAATTATAAGGATTTGGATTATGCATATAATATTTTTAAATTTTTTAAAAATATATATATAAATATTTTATTTTAATTATTTTTTAATTATACATTTCTATGTGAAACTCTTATGTAATGTCTACTGGGGTCTGTGGATGCACTAAATAAGTACTAGACTGTCTGCCTCTAGGTTTAATTGCACATAACTTAGACTTTATCTCCTTTGTTTCTGAATTTGTTAAATTGCTTGCCCCCACAGGATCCTCGATGATGGGTTGTGACTTGTAAGATTACAATGGGCCATTCTCTGAGATTCTGTCAAGCCATTGCCTTGATGGATTTGATTTTTGCTTGATGTGTGGAGCTCTGGAAATAATTGTGAAATGTTTTAATTTTAGGTTTCTCCCCTTTAGTAGTTTTCTCCATTTTTTTTTATGTTTTATTATTTTCAAAGTTTGTAAATGGCCATTATTAATTTTCTTCATATATTTAAGTTTAATCTGTTAAGACTTGAGTTTAGAAAACAAACCGTTGAGGGGGAAGGAAATTATACTTAATGCATTCCATGAGGTTGCATTGGGCTTTTAGGCCCAAATATTATTGTTAGATCGGACCAAGTGTTAACGAATTTAAACAGTATAATGGGCTCTGAAATGGTTGCAATCAATCCTAACCAAACATGTTGTACTTGAGGCATATTAAAATGATTTGGGCCTAATTAGGTCTGGGCCCAAATGTCTATTAATTGGCCAAATTTGGGCCGAGGCCCAATTATTCTCTTAGTGGGTCACTATTGCCCCAAAACTTCTGTTAATTGGGCCTGATTGGGCCAACTATGGGCTTGATTTGGGCCTAATTGGGTCAAGTCCCAAATGTTCGCTAATGGACCACACAACTGCCGCTGTAATTTCTAAATAGGCCAGTCCCCAAACAGATCTTCTCATGGGAAAGTATTTTAAACTGTCATATATAAACGAATATTTAATTGTATTTTCTATTTTGTCTTTAATGGTCTAAAATTACATGTTATTATAAAATAAATTAAATAATTAAATATATTTAATTAATTTTAATAAAAATAAAAATATTTTAATAAATTTATAAAATAAAATCTACTTTTAATATATTTTTTTATTCATTTTATGGTGGATTCGTAAAAATAATTTCAAGTAAGAGTGGATGATAAAAATATTTCTAAAATGGCAACGAAAGTTCAAATTAGCCTAAGCGCCTATTTGATATAATAATTAAAATTTAATGGATAATAAATAATAGATAATAGATAACAGATAGCGGTAATGGATAACAGATAATGATAGTCAATAACAGGTAACAGTTAATAGATAATGAATGACGGATAGCAAAAAATAAGTAATAAATAGTAAATAGCGAAATTAATAGATATAATTGTTTAATTATACAATAATCAACAATTGTTGTTTAATATTAAATGATTTATAAGAACATGTTTAAAAATAATTAAGTGTATTTTTTCTAAATATTTTTTATTTTTATTATTAAAATTATTAATTTTATAAAAATAATAATAATAAAATAAATAAATAAAATTAATTATAATAATGTAATTACACCCTTATTTTTATTTTTAACAAAGAAAAACTTATATTATTTTTGAATAAAAAATTAATAATTTTGTCTAATAGCAAATTTTGTTTATTAAAATAATATATATTTTTATAATAAATTAATATAAAAATAAAAATTTAATAATTACTTAATGTTATTAAAAGTAAAAAATAAAATTGAAACATGTTAAACAAATATTAAATAAAAACTATGACTAAAAATAAAAAAATTAAAATGAATAAATTTGTTAATAAAATTAAAAAATTTCAATCCACTAACAATTTGATATAAAATACTATCTAAGTTAGCTTTTTCAATCTGTTAACTGTTTGAATCCTATTCGCTATCTGTTAACTGTTTGAATCCTATTCGCTATCTGTTAGCCCCAAACTACTAAATGAAAATTTTTATCAAACGTTTTATTTGTAGCAGTTTTGAAATATTTAAGTTTATCAAATACTTATCTTTAGCAATTTGAGTAAAACCACTAGCTACTACCCTAAAATCAATATACCAAACAAGCCCTAAGTTAAATTAGAAAAATAAATAAAACTAATTTAGAAAAGAGAGCAGACATTACAAGAAAAATGGTTTTTCGTGATAGAAATTTGTAATGAATTTTGAAATTATCACTATAACTTATCACAATTGTGACAGATTTAAAAAATTAGTCACAAGTGCATACATATTTAATGATGATGAAAAGAATTCATTATAAAAAATATATTTCATCATCGAAAAATGTTCATAGAAATAAAATAGGTTTTTGTCGATAAAAATCATCATTATAATTCATTACAATTATGATAGAATTTTAATATTGATCACATATATTTTTCACCTTCGATAATGACCAAATAATTCATCACTAAAAATATATTACGTCACTAAAAATTATTAGTTTTCTCTAATAAATGCATCCCATATCGTTAAAAAACACATAAGAGAATAAGGTTTTACACCATAAATATATCCCATATCAATGAGAAATATTTAAGAAAATAAATTTTTGCACTATAAAATATGTGAAGCTCAATAAAACTTGAGATTAGTTTGGACTTGATTAATTTTAGTCAAAATTGATTAGTGTTAAAATAATAATATTTTTTATTAAACTTTTATGATAAATTTATATATTAAATTTTTGTGACAAAATTTTTGTTACAATATTTGTGTTATAATTATATAAATATTTTTTTATTTAATATCAATTTTAATAATTAATGACTAAATTTTTCATCACAATTGCATTTATGATTTTTTTTTATCATTCATTTGTAACATTTTGTGATGAAAATTATTGTAACAAAAAATTTTTTTTTTGATGATTAAATTTGTTACAAATAACTCATCAATAATATAAATTTTTTTTATCACTATAAAATTTTTTTTTGTGATAAATGTCAAATTCGTCAATAAGAGCATTAGTGACAAGGGTTTTATTAATTATTTAAATTTCATCACTAATTTTAGTCTATGATAGAAAATAAAAATTTAGTGACTAATAATTTAATCACAAAATATAGATTTTCTTGTAGTGAGATTTGGTATTGCATGGTACTAATTTAGAGTTTTGAGAATTTTTTTTAAGGATTTTTTTAATATATGTTTTAAGGGTATAGATTAAGAGTATTCACTACAAGAAAATTCACATTTAGTGACTAAATTATTGATCATTAAATCTTTATTTTTGGTCACAAATTATTATTAATGATAAAATTTAAACAGTTAGTAAAACCATTATCACTAATGTTCTTAGTGACAAATTAGGTACCTATCACAGAAAATAATTTTATAGTGATAGAAAAAATTATTTGTAATAATTTTATTCATCACAAAAAAATATTCGTCACAAATGCAATTATGATGCAAAATTTAATTATTAATTATTAAATTGATATTAAATAAAAAAGATATTTATATAATTACAACACAAATATTTTAATAAAAATTTTGTCACAAAAAATTAATATATAAATTTATCATAAAAGTTTAATAAAAAATATTATTATTTCAATACTAATCAATTTTTATTAAAAGTAATCAAGCCCAATTAAAATTAATTAGGTCCAAACAAATCTCAAGTTTTATTGAGTTTTACATGTTTTATAGTACAAAAATTTATTTTTTTAAATATTTCTTATTGATATGGGATACAATTATAGTGTAAAACCTTATTCTCTTATGTGTTTTTTATCGATGTGGGATGCATTGATTAAAGAAAATTAATAATTTTTAGTGACGAAACATATTTTTTAGTAATTAATTATTTGATCATCATTGAATGTGTAAGGTATATGTGACCAATATTAGAATTTTGTTATAATTGTAATGCATTATAGTGATGATTTTTATCGACAAAAGTTTATTTTATCTTTATAAACATTTTTTGGTAGCAAAATATATTTTTTATGATGAATTTTTTTCTTCATCATTAAATATGTATGCATTGTGACTAATTTTTTAAATCTGTCACAATTGTGATAAATTATAATGACGATTTCAAAATTCATCACAAATTTTTATCACTAAAAATCATTTTTCTTGTAGTGATTTTTTTATTATAAATGTATATAAAAATGTAAAAATTGATATTAATTTTGGTGTCAAGTAAATTTAATTAAATAATTAATAAATTAAAAACTTTTATTTTTTTACAATACAAATGTATTATTGTTTTCTAGTTATAGTTGATCAATATATACTTAAGAGTAGAAAATATTTTTATGAGAAATTGTACATATTGTTGGATGTCTCGTTAGGTTAGAGATTGAAAATAAGCGATATGTTCTCGGTTCTTACTTGGTTATGTCAAGGAAAAATGACATTAATGCATTTTATAAGAAAAAAAAATTTCTATGGACAAAGTGTAGTTTGAATTTTGAAATATTTTTATTCTAATTAATTTTATAAGTTTTAAAATATTAATGCATTTATAATGTTATTGTTTACGAAAATTTGAAGATTTTCCATGATACCAAACAATAAAAAATATTTTTCATAGATTTTTTTCAAAATGTTTCAAACACCAAAAAATAATTTTTAAAAAGAAAAACATTATCTTTGGAAAATATTTTCCCAAAAAAGATCATTTTTCACAAATCAAACGGACCCTTAACGTATTATTGTTTTTTAGTTATAGTTTATCCTTTATCGATATGTGTACTTAAGAGTAGAAAATATTTTTTTGAGAAATTGTACATATTGTTGGATGTCTTGATAGGCTAGAGATAGAAAATAATAAACAATATGTTCTCAGTTCTTGGTTATGTCCAAGAAAAATGGCATTGGATGCATTTATAAATGGTCAATAAATTGAAGCAACTGACTATCATCATAAAAGTTTCCACCATTTCATCATGATGATTTTTTTCTTTTTCGAACTTTTCGAACCCGCTCCGGAAGGGATATGCACTTTTTCAATAGCACTAGTTGTTGAGTTATAAGGGCCAAATGCATTTTATTATGATGATTAAAAATTAGTTTTACAATTATCGATATTTATCTAAACTTTCTACAAAGTAGTTTATAAAAATATATTTAATAAAATTATTTTTTATATTATTTTATTAAAAACTCTTTAATAAATTTATAGGCTAAATGCACTTGATTCTTCGAACCAACTGACACTTAGTCAGCTTAAGGTGCATTCTTCCTTCCCCTATGGACGGGTTTCAAGCCTACCCCATGACAATCTGTTCAAAAAAAAAAATTTATAGACTAAATGATGATTTTGATATATAATTTAAACGGTAAAATATACATTTTAATTAATTAATAGTTACTTAAAAAATATATTTTATTTTTACTTCCATTTTGCGTGTTGGGAATTTGGAGGCCCATTTGTTTGGTAAAACCGGAAGCGGGCCTTAAGTGACTCAGTGTGGGCTGGGCATTCGTCCGGTTGGTGGCCGTACCACCCAAAACCTCGGTTACCGATAATATGCATTTTTAAATGGGTTTTTTTTAATCATTATCCTTAAAACACATGTTTAATACTATATTTATTATATATTCTTAGTATTAATTTATATAAAAAATTATAAAAGTAATTTTTATTTTCAATACTAATATCATATTAAATAATTTATTTAGACAATTGATAAAATTAAAGTTAAATTTTTATAAAAAAATAGTGATAAAAATGTGTGATAAATGCACTCTTTAGTAAATAAATAAAATATTTGATGAAATAGTTAGTTTTTAA
>BPVZ01000134.1:592264-603148 GCA_020521535.1 Rubroshorea leprosula | reverse complement strand
TTGAATATTTAAATAAGTAAATATTAATAAATATGTTAAACAAAAAGACATAATAATCATTTTCTTATAAATTATACTTCTTTAATTTCATGTAATATTTATACGACAACCCATAGAAACACTGTAATCCTTCTATTATTAATATAACATTAGTTTTTTTATATATTAGAGATCGACGCTTTTGGGAAGAGTTCTTTTAGAATCCTTCTGTGGCACACTCGGACTCCCCGTCCTCCTCCCACCCCCAGCCCTTTTTTAACAAGGAGAAGTTTTTTGTGAAGGGAAAAATATTACAATTATTTTAAAAGGACTTAAATCTTAGCATAGGTTAAGGTTTTTTATGTACATTGTTAATACACCTAAACTGTTAGTGCCACTTAGACAGAGGTAGTTAATGAATTTATTAATAACTAAAGATTAAGCATTTTAATTTTTTCAAATCAGCTTTCGTTTTTTATTATTTTTATTTGTTAGTTAATAATTTTATATTCATATCTATGATTTCAAGTTTAATATTTTTATCATCAACTAATTTAACTAAGACTGTGAGAGTTAAACAGGAGCACCTAAATATTTGGGTGGACAAAGTAACCTAGGTTTGACAAGTGGGAAGTTTATGAAACTGCAAAAGAGGATAGAAATCCGACGCGGGTGTAGTGTTGACACATAATTTTGGTGTCGACATCATATGGTAAGCATCCAAAATCTCAACACGGATGTGGTGCTGACACATAATTCATGGGTCGATACCATACGAAAGGCTATCTTACTCATGTATTATGATGCCTTTCAAGTCATGATGTTTATGAGTTTGGGATATCCCTTGTACTTTGTTTATTAATAAATATTATTTTTAGCTGTTCAAAAAAAAAATTTAACTAAGACTTGGTTTGAGAGTGTTAAGTTATAATTGTAGTTGTAAGTTTTTTATATTTTAATATCCTAAAAATATATTTAATATATTTAATATTTATTTTAATTAATATTTTATATATTTTAAAAATAATAAACTGACATATAAATTAAAAACTAAATTACCGATAAGTGTTACTAAACAAAGCCTAAGGTTTTGATGTAGCCAGCTATAATTTGACATAGATTTTTATGGTTTTTATACTTTTGAGATTACAATTTCATAGATGAGGTTATTATTACATCTTTTTAATATAATTACTTATTATATCTTTATATTATACTTTTTCTCTAAATTTTACAATTTTTGTTTCTTAATAAATTAAAAGTTATAATAATTAATTAAAATAAAACTGTGTGAAATTAACAATTAAGAATGTGACAATAACATTATCCTTACTTCATGATGAGTATATCTTATTATTTTTAATGTGTTTTTAATGGTATCAACAACCTAAATAGTTTAATAATAATTTTTTTCAATTAAAGTAAAAGGTTTTGAGTTTGCATTGTACTGCATACAGGTGGATAAGTTATAAGATAAAAAAAATTATTTTTTATTATACAGCTTCAAATAAAAAAGTTTTTTAATACTTGATTACCATTAAAATTAACATGAAAAGCATAATTGAACCAAGAAGACATTTTATATAATAACTTCTAATAAGTCATTAGTTGGTATACCATCTAATTTAATATATTACATAACATATTTATGAAAAAATTATTATTTTTTAGTATAAAATCAAAGGTAAACAAACTTGAAGATGCAATTATGCATATAGCATGCATAGATTAATTGAATCGATTGTACTTATACTATCTTTTAATGGTTGAACTGGACAGGTGTCAAAAAGTGTATTGAACCAAAGGATATAACAGTTATTTTCATTTCAAATAATATATACAACAAATTGAACAAAAGCCAAAAATAGACCAAATATGACTTATGAATATTAATAATAAGTGGACTTGAAAGTTTTTACCTAAATTAAGAAATTTCACATACGTGATACATCTTTATCTATTTAAATTTACATAGAGATATAATTAATCAATAGGTAAAGAGAGATTTGGAATAATTTAAATATGTATATTGAATATAATAGAAAATCTTGTTGTATCATATAAGTACTAAAAATTTTAAAAATATATTAATTTGAAGTCCATATTGATTAATTATAGTACAGTTGAATATCTTAGTATCTCATATATTGATAAATTTTTATTTCAAATAGTTAATTTTTTAATTAGTTTTTAATTAAAAGTTTTTCTCAATTATTTGTTCAAATAATTTTATAATTAGTTATTTTTGGTATTTAGTTATGGTCTCTATGAGAGTGATTTTCTATTCATCACTTTATTGTTTTAGTGGTGCACTTGCTAGTGAATTTTAGCATGTCAAGAGGCCAATAGCTTACTTAAACCAACCATCAGGGAAAACTAACATATCAACCGAACTTGAACCATCCATGAGCCTTGTAGTGTCACAGATTTATGGTATCAATAATTATTACAAATTCTTTCTATGATGGACACAAAGTGATAAACCAAAGGTACATAAAATTAATCTACTAATGATACACTCTCACAATCTAACGTGGCGGATGAATCAAGAAGATGTCTTGGAGGAGAAGAAAGAAAAGGTTTAGGTGAAATTGGCAAACCCTTGACACTTCCCTCCAACATCTCAATCACCTTCTTTATCAATGGCTGTTCAGAAGGCTTTGTTAATATGCACCGCAGCCTCACCAATATCATCTTCCTTTTCGTATCAATTTCTACTTTGAACTTAAGACCTTGTAGTCCAAGTTCATTAGCCAATTCTAGATGCCTGTAAATCCAATCAGGAAAATACTCACTACTATCACTTACCCATGTTTGAAGGCTCTTCTTTCCTCCAACCATTTCAAGAACCATCATTCCATAATTGTAGATGTCTGATTGTGTGAAATAGCCCCAAAGTTTCTGCTAAAGATCTCTAGAGCTAAAATTCTCCCTCCAACCTTCAGAATTGACACAATACTGTCCTCTCTAGTGCATAGTTTTGACAAACCAAAATCAACTATCTTTAGGCAAAATTCTTTGTAAAGAAGAATGTTTTGAGATTTTATGTCCAAATGCAAAATTCTTATGTTGCATCTATGGTGCAGGTGCTCAAGCCCATGGGTTATTCCAATTGCAATACTATATAGTTTTTCCCATTTCAAATTCTAATTGTCCTCCAAAGTGTGTTTCTTGAAGATGAATCTTTCTAGAGCTTCATTTGGCATAAACTAATAGATCAAAGCTCTATCTTCACCCCTGAACAAAATCCTAAAAGTACGTAACAACATTAGCATGGGAAGTTCTACCATACTTGCAACTTCATTAATAAATGCTTCTCCATTCCCTTTAGATATATTAAGGACCTTCACAGTTACAGCATGGCCATCTAGTAAATTCCCTTTGTACACATCTCCATAACCACCACGGCCTAGTTTCTCTATGTATGAATTGGTCATTTTTGTGATATTTGAAAAGCTGTATTTTTTGGGAACTAAAGTTTCATAATTTCTTATGAAAGGATCAATATCTCGATCAGCCTACATTACATTCCTAAAAATTTCCTTTCTCTTAATCTCGTTGAAAACAACTGTAATGATAAAAGCTAGCAATACTCCAATTCCTATTGCAACAATAGTTGTTTAAAAAGCATAACATTATCAAAATTAATTGAAGTGTGTATACTCTTCTCCAAATGTATGTAGCAATACTATTTATTTAGACTATAATTATAGTTAATTAATATAATTTTTCAGTATGCACATACAAATTAAAACCATTACTAGATTCTTCTAGTGCTGAAGTCTAGTCAAGTTTAATGAGATAATATTGCTTGGATTATACTTAAGGCTACAAGAAATAGTTAAACAATTTGAACCAAATCGTATATCATTAGAGTGCTAATCATGTATGCATACTTATTGCTAGAAATCTGTTTTTAATAGCAAAAGTCCTTCCTACAATAACATAATTTTCAATTTCATCAGATAAATTGTTTCAACAAATCCATTTAACTACAAATTAAAATATGGAGAATGCTTCAAATCCATTCTTTTTTACTTACATCACATAAATAGTGCCGATATAAAGTAGATAAAATCAAATAAATTAATTATATTCAAATTCACTCTTTTTTTTGCTTTTTAATAAACATATATTCAATAGGATTATGATTTTCAAGTAAACTAAGAGAGTGACAAGCTTGCCATGTTTTATTATAAATTATATGATGTGTTAGTTTTCTATTGATTAGGGATGGATATAGTATTCCATTGCACTCAAGTATTTTCCTCATCATTTCTTGTCCTATTGTTGATCTTTTCCAATCAGCTTCCCATGAGTTAATTTTCAAACTTTGGTCAACCAAGGCTACTAATCTTCTTGCCATGTTCAAAAAAGACTATAAAAATTAATGTCTAGTAATGACTTTTCCAGGTAGCTATAGCTTCAATAATAATGTCTTAAATGCAAATGCCAAAACAAAATAATCCTAGGTCGTAAGGACTACACCAAATTAATTTATAGTGTAAACAAAATAATTATTTGATTCATCAACTTTCTTAAATGCAACTACAACAATTCCCTCAACTAGATAAGTATCTCTTCGACTTCCTTTCTTCTCCTTGTAATGCAAAATTTTAAAATTATTTCATTCATCAACCCTTTTAGATGTATTGGCATAGTTTTAACAGTTCAAAATCATAATTTTTGGAGAAAATTTTCTGTCTAAATGTACAATTATTGTTGCATCCATGGTGCAAGTACTCAAGCCGTCAAGCCATACCGGTTACAATTTGGTACAATTTTTCCCATTCCAAAGATTATCTCGAGTCACTCTTGGTTATCTTCTTGAATATTCCATAGTAGTAGAAGCTCTGTTAACAAAAGCATGATATGAATTGAATTCAAGGGATGATAAATGATCTCCCCTGAGCATAATAGTCTTGGCGTTTTACACATGATTTTAATTCACACATCTTTACCATTGTTAATGGGAAAATAAATTGGGGTTTATCATATCTTTGAAAGAACTAGAAAAATTGATAATCCTGTCTAGACTCTAGGCTCACCGCTACATAGACTCGAATCAAACCAATAGAGAAAAAAAAAAAAAAACTAATGACAAATGCTTCCCATTCACAAGAATTATGATCAAAAATGAATTTCGACTGAAAAATCTTCCAATAATCACACTTTCATCTTTCATTGATCAATTAAAGTTAAAGACCCCACTATGGATATTTATTGCATTATCCTATACTTCTAATGTCATGGGCCAATAACTCACTCAGACCAAATACAGGGAAAACTAATATGTCAACTTAACTTGAAGTATCCTTGAGCCTTGTAGTATTAATAATAATACAAATTCTTTTTGGTGGACACAAAAGATAAACCAGAGGTACACAAATTAATCTACCAATGATACAGTATTCGAACTTGATGTGGCAACAAAATCAGGCAAAGTTCTTGGAGGAGAAGAAAGAAAAGGCCTAGGTGGAATTGCCAAGGCTTCTACACTTCCTTCCAACATCTCAATCACCTTCTTTATTGATGGCCTATCGAAAGGGTTTGTTTGTATGGACCACAGCCCCACCAATATCATCTTTTTTTCAATGTCAGTTTCTACTTTCGACCTCAGACCTTGTAGTTCTTCCACCAGTTCTAGATGCCGATAAATCCAATCAGGAAAATAGTCACTACTAGCACTTTCTCCACTGTTCGTTCCCCCAACCATTTCAAGAACCATCATTCCATAACTATAGATGTCTGATTTGTGTGAAACAGGGCCAAAGTTTCTACAAAAAACCTCTGGAGCTATATACCCAATTGTTCCTCTAGCCTCTAACATTGACACAATACTGTCTTTTCTAGTGCATAGTTTTGATAGCCCAAAATCAGAAATCTTCGGACAAAATTCTTCATCAAGAAGAATGTTTTGAGGTTTTATGTCCAAATGCAAAATCCTTGTATTGCATCTATGGTGCAAGTACTCAAGCCCTTGAGCTATTCCAATTGCAATACTATATAGCCTTTCCCATCCCAAGTGTTGATTGTCCTCTAAAGTGCTTTCTTTGAAGATGAACTTGTCTAGAGATCCATTTGGCATGAACTCATAGATCAAAGCTCTATTTTCACCCTCTAAACAAAATCCTAGAAGTGTAACAACATTAACATGGGAAGTTCTACTAATGCTTGCAACTTCATTAATAAATTCTTCACCATTCCCTTTGGATGCATTAAGGATCTTCACAGCTACTAGCTGACCATCTGGTAGATTCCCTTTATACACATCTCCATAACCACCACAGCCAAGTTTTTCTTTATATGAATTAGTAATTTTCTTGACATATGAAAAGTGGTATCTTTTCGGAGCTAGAGTTCCATAATTATTTCTTATGAAATCCTCAATATCATTATCACTTTTTGTTATCTTCCTTTTAATCCTCTTGAAAACAACTATAATGATAAAAGTTAGCAGTACTCCAATGCTTGTTGTGGCAATAGCTGTTTAAAAAGCACAAGTTTATCAAGTGTCAATTGAAGTGTATATACTCTTCTCTAGGCTCCAACTATATGTAGCAATAGTATTTTTTAAAACTATGATTATAATTAACATTACTTTACCAATATCCACATACAAAGACCATTATAGCATTACTAAATTCATCTCTTGGTGAGGTTTAGTAAAGTTTAATTACTGTAATAATGCATGGCTTATATTATGGCTATAAAATAAGCAAACAATTTGAACCAAATCATGTACCATAAGAGTACAAATCATGTATGCATACCTATAATCAGAATTCTGATTTTGAGAGTAGTCCTTCCTGCAATAACATAATTCTTTTTCATCAGATAAATTGTTTCAACAAATCCATTTAACTACACTCTAGGATATGGAGAATGTTTTCAATTTCTTTCTCTTTTGCTTACATCACATAAATTGTGTTGATATATATACATATATAACAGATAAATTAATTTTATTTCAAATCCACTCTCTTTTTGCATTTCAAATCTTGATAGGTTGATATTAAGCTTGAATGACTTTTTTTAAATGTCTAGACTTGACATCAGTTTTTAACTTTCCTTGAAGCCCATCAGGACAGCAACGAAACCAACCAAGTTAATCAGTGGAACATTTCAAAACGATATTACCTTAAATAAGCTGGAAAACTAGAGAGTTTGCAATTGAACATATTGATATTTTTGCCAACTAGGCCTTAGCAAACCAGGAAAAAAGGATCAATCTTTCTTTTGTGAGGAATTGTCAATCTATGAAGCATCATCCCTAGTGAAAAAAAATAGCTAACTTGAACCAAAAAAGGGTTAATGTCGTGAATACCATAAGTACCAACCGTGTATTGGGATAATGTTTTTTTTATCAATTTCATTTTGCATTTACTACTATAAATAAATATAAACTAAGGCGCATCATTTTGAGCTTCATCTTACTTCCAAGTTCTAAATTAGAAGCTAAATGCACTTTCTAAAAAAAACTGCTCTCTTCAACATACTCCATCCTTAACTCTAGAAACAAAATCTCTGATTTCATCTTCATCATAGGAGCAGTGAAGTAAATGGATTAACGTATTCAATAGGATTATGATTTTCAATGATTTTCAAGGAAACTGGGAAAAAGTTACAAGCTTGCTATGTTTTCTTCTAAATTATATGATCTACCAAGTCTCTATTAATTGGGATTGGTGTTGTATGCTTTTGCACTCAAGTATTTTCCCTCATTTCCAATCTTACTCTCGATCTTTTGCTATCAGTTTTCGATCTTATGATGTGTTGTATGATTTGATGGTTAATATTGTAGTTTCAACTTTCATTCACTTAGAGGGAGAAGCACTTACTCCCTCAATCATCTTTGCTCCGACCAATTTTACTAAGTCGCCACCTAATTGGGTGGCAAAAACTTACTTTTAGCCCTTCACCTTGTAAAGTTTGAAGGTTTTAGTTCTTTACTTTATACTATACATTTTTAGCCCTTCAACTTATTAGATTTGTAAGTTTTAGCCCCTCAACTTATACTATGACACTTTTAACCCCTCATCTATTAAAATTAAAGAAAATAACCTTTACTTTGTAATATTTTGTTAGTTTTGTTAGTTGAATGTTAATTCTGTTAACTGAATGTTAATTTTGTTAGCTAACTGTTAATTTTGTTAGCTGATTGTTAGTTGACTATTAACTATCAAAAACCTTCTTTCAGCTAATAAAGTTAACAGAACTAATTTATAATGTTTCGTTAATTCTGTTAGTTGACTATTAGTTGATTGTTAGTTAATAAAAATCTACTTTCAACTAACAAAGTTAACAGTCAATATAAAGTAAGGGCTATTTTCTTTGATTTTAATAGGTGAGAGGCTAAAACCTACAAATTTAATAAGATAAGGGGTTAAAAGTGTCATAATATAAGGTAAGGGGTTAAAACCTTCAAACTTGGTAAGGTGAGGGGCTAAAAGTAGATTTTTGCCCAATTGGGTGAAAAACCTATAAAGGAGGATCATGGGCAGGGGTGCAAATTGTCATTTCGATTTTGCACCAGTGAGTCAAGTTTAAAAGTCCAGTCAACAAAAGCTGTTAGTCAGGTTGACTTATTCAAAGAAGACCAAAACAGTGGCAAGCAATGAGTTTCCAAGAAGCTACAATATAGAGTCAATTGTGTTGAATGCAAGTTGCCAGAATAGAACAATCGTAAGCCATAAGCACTACACCAAATTAAAAACAAAAGGTTTTGCATAGATAATCCATACCTGAAAGATGCGGGCATGCTTCACCTCGATACTGATCATTTTTTTTGCATTTCCCACCTAAGCTCTCATATTGATAACAGAAAATCGCACTACAGTTGTATTCCACATCAAATCAAAATTGTTTCATAGCATCAACCAAGGTTAGTTCCCCCGTCCAAATTTTGTTGAAAACCATCTGACTAATCGCAACTTGCACAGTATTGCACTTGTAATGATCATCCTTCTCAAGTTCCCTCGAATAATGAGTAAAGAAGGGTTTGCTGCTGTTATTGGGTCCACAAACATCAATCTTATTTCCATGTAGTACCCAATTAGGTGGAGGTGGGGGAGTACAATTATAGAACAGAGTGAGGTTTTTATTGGTTTTGGATAATTTCAAGAAAGTGGGCGGTAGAGTTCTATGTTGTGGGGTCTCAGGACAAACATATGTCTTGTAATTCTTTGGAGCAATAATCATTGTGTAATCTAATGGATCTGCGTCAGGCGGGAGGAATGAACCATCTGGACCGAAATCTATAGTGGGAAAATCTTTTTCGCAGTCTTTCATGTGGAATCCAAGTGGCCGACAATACTTTGGAGTACTATCGTTCCAAAAAGGATAGTGAAAGGTTCCATGGCTGCCGCATTCGAAGGAAACGGAACGGCTACACTCTATGAACTCATGCAAGGGATCGCTGGATGATGGTGTGAGAAGGAGCAAGATGGAGAAGATGGTGATGATGCACACAAAAGTGAATGAAAAAATGGGTTGGGGAAGCATATCCATTTGTGGGAGTTATGGAGGAAAACTAGAAAGGAATTGGTAGGAGATGATGAGATGGGCTTATTTGTTTCAAGTTAAAGAGATATTTACATAAGCCAAATGGAAGGTCTTTGGTCAATGTCGTCCCTTCTATTAAAATGTAAACACATTTATTATAACTATTTTATACTTTAGAATATTATATTTATATATTTTATACCTTAGAATATTCTTTTTGTAAACACCTATATATAGGTTATTGTACATACAGTATTATTCAAGAATACAGTATTATTTAAGAAAGTAATAAACCTTTCTTCAATTTCTTCTTTTTCTTTTTTGTTTCTAACATGGTATCAAAGCCATAAGCTCTCGACTTTTTTCTCTTATCATCACTATTTGGGTTTTTTGGAGTTGAATTTTCAAATCCATTCTAGATCCAAAATTTTGTCGTTGGGATCTCTTCTCCTACAAATTGAATTGTTTATCCTTAATTCTGAAGCCCTTTATGAGGTATTTTGTTGGTTTGTTTTTTTTATCTTGGCATCTATTTCTTCATATTTTAGAGTTTTCAGTATTGTAAATTTTACTGATTCTATTGCGAGTTTTGAAAGGATCATAACTCATCCTGTTATTGTTATGGTTGTCGAAGAAGTGATGAACCAATCTAATGTCAATCTTAAATCCCTAAAACAAGTGATATTAAATATTTTTAATGTTTCTACTGCCTTATCTACTGCTCTAGGTACCAAACCTTGGTATTTTGATTCTGGTTGTTGTAACTATATGTCTTCAATTATTGCTCATTTCTCTTAAATGTCACCAAATAATTTATTTTCTGATATTTATTTTGCTAATGGTTCCCTTATGAATGTTAGTCACATTGACAATATTTCTACAAAGTCATTAACTTTACCAAATGCCCTCTTAATTCCAAAACTTAGTTATAATCTTCTATCTATTGGTCAATTATGTGATCTTGGTTTTGGAGTAACATTTTCTGCTCATGGTTATCGTGTGCATGATCCATAAACAAGACAACTTCTTGGAATTGGTCACAAGGTGGGACGTTTGTTTGAGCTCAACTATCTACATATTCTTAATCACAAAATGGATACACCATTATTTCCAAATAATTGATTTATCCAAACCTTGCTTTGTGCTATTGAATTAGAGTCTTTGCAAATTTCATACCAACAAATCTTTCAAGCCTGTGTTGTCTATCTAATCTTAGCCCAATTAGCCACATTAGGCCAGTCCAAGTTATGAAGACAAAGACTTTACTAAAGCCCGATAAGGTAATACACAGTTCGGCGTCTTCTGAACGATGTGACAAAAAAAAAAAGAAAAAAAAAAAAAAAAAAAAAAAAAAAAGCAAAGTTCTTGTACCTGGTTTTCCAAAGCAGTCAGCATTCGGCA
>BPVZ01000134.1:570592-592164 GCA_020521535.1 Rubroshorea leprosula | reverse complement strand
AATTAGCATATATATTATGCTTGTCGTACCAAATTTTCAACAAAGACCTGCATTGATAAAAAATTGATTTTGACTGAAAATTTTATAGTAATCACACTTTAGGCAAGTTAAAGATCTCATCATGAATACTTACTATGAAATTTTACATATATTAATATAGCATTTTTCCATTAATGTAGAATTTTTCCTTTAATATTATTATCAATATTTAAATGAGTTTTATGAAATTTTATTTGATTTTACAAAGTTTTCTCTTTTTTTTTTTTGTTAAAAAAAAAGGATTTAATTGGAAGAAAACATAACTTTTAGGAACAAACTGCAGAGATGAGGCACCTGAGGATTAACGTGCACAGAAACAAGTCAGGGACCAGTACTGTCATTTTGCCATTAAACAAAATTGCATTTCGGCCGAAAAGTCCGACACGGTCTCTATTCACCGATTTACTAAAGGTGTCCGCACTTCAAATTGAGGAGTCGATCCCTTAGGCAATTTTCAGCAACCCTTGGCCAATTTCTTATTATTTTAAGGCATGTCCCACTTCTATTCTAATTAAACTCTTTAAAATTTTATAAATACTCATTTAATATAAGAATTAGGAGGCTTTTGGTAGCCCTTGAGGCTTATTTTAGTATTTTCTTTTGAGGCACATTTAGATATCAAAATAGAAAAAGTAATTAGAAATTTATCAATAATGAAAAATAAAACATTTAACTTCTTTAAATCAGATTTTTTTTAAAAAATTATTTTTATTTAATTTGTTGGTTAATAATCTTATATTTATAATATAGTTTCAAGTTTTAATATTTTTAACTAATTTAAACAACTAAGACTTGGTTTAGGAGTACTAAGTTACAACTAAAATTGTAGATTTTTTGGTTTTTAATATTTAAAAATACATTTAATATTTATTTTAATTAATATTTTATATATTTTGAAAACAATAAAAAAAATATAAAAACCAAAAATTAAAGTATGAAAAAGTGTTGCCAAACAAAGTTTAAGGCTACCAGCTACATTAGCTTGATGTAAATTTTTATGATTTTTATACTTTTGAAATTACTATTTAATGACAAGCATATATTATTATTTTTAATGTTTGTAAATATTATTAATGTTCTAAATAGTTCAATAATAATTTTTTCTAATAAAAGTAAGGTTTAAGTACCATTTTGGTCCCTCAACTATCCACTTTGGTACCAAAATTGTCCCTTATCTTTAAAAAATACCAAAATTATCCTCAAACTTTCATTTTTGGTACCAAAATAGTCCTTCCGTCAGTTAAATGACAGGTGGCACGTTATCTTGCCACAAAATTACATTTAAAAAAAATTAATAATTACATGGAAAATCCACGTAACGTTATTTGACGAGATGGCATTTTTGTTTTTACATGTGGCATTTTTTCTTTATTTAAATAAAAACCCACATAAATTACGATATTATTATTATTCTTCTTCTTCCTCCCTTCTTCTCTCTCACCCCTCTGCCCCTTCCTCGATCTGCCGAGCTCGGACCCAAAAATGAGCCGGCGCTGCTCGCATTGCAGCCACAACGGACACAACTCCAAGACATGCCCCAACTGCGAGGTCAAGCTCTTCGAGGTGCGCTTGACGGACGGGTTGATCCGGAAGAGCGCCAGTATGCCGGGTCAAATTCCAGTGCGCATAACTCAAACGGGTCAGGTTCGCCTGGGGAGGGACATGATCATGCCGACAGTTATGCCTCTGAGGATTTTGTTCTAGGGTTGTTTGAAAAAAACCCAGATCTGGGTTTGAGAAAAACCCAGTTCTCAAACCCAGATCTGGGTGTCTCCCAGCTTAGATAATTAAGCAGAATCAGATTCACAATTTCTGTTTCTTTAAACGCCATCACTGCTGCTTCCTCCGGTGTTATCCTCGCTATCCATGGCGCCATCACCTCCACCATCACTCACGTCGCCGTCACAATCGTTGCCATTGCCTCGGGTGCTTGTCTCTCCACCAAGGTCGACTTCTTCTGTTTTTGGTTTTGTTTCTTTGTTTCTTTTATGCAGCAATTGTTTGTGGTTGTTTGTGGAGAATCTCTGTTTCTCTCAAGAACGAGCTAGCCACTGGTTAGAGCTTCATTTTTGTTCTGTTTTTTCGAACTTTTATGGTTAATTCTTGGTCCTGATTTTGCTACTTTTCTTTGTCTTGATGGAGCTAGAATTTTTGGTTCTCTTTAAATCAGTTCTCGCTGGTTTCTGTGCTGATTTCGCTAGCACTTTGGGTTATGGTTTGCTACAGATCGAGTCTGCGGTGGTTCGGTACTGTTTCTTTTTGATTTATTCGCATCCACGTGATTTGTCTTGATTTGGTGAAATTCGAATGCGTGTATTCGAGGTTTTTTTGTTGGATTGTGATTTAGTTTCTCTTTTGTTGTGTTTCAGTGGTGTCGGAGGAGTTATTTAGGTTTGAGAAAAACCCAGATTTGGGTTTGATTTGGAGAGGAAGAAGAAGTAACAAGAGAGAGAAAGTGAAAGAGGAAGAAGAGATGATATGGCAACTTTTCCGCAGATGTGCCTTGTTTAATATGATGGAATGATTTGTATTGCTTTTTTTATTATCATCAGCTTCATTAGATCGTTAATTTATGTGATGAAACCCAGATCTGGGTTTGAGAAAAACCTAGATCTGGGTTTGAGAGAAAAACCCAGATTTGAGTTTTGAGAGAAAAACCCAAATTTGAGTTTTGAGAGAAAAACCCAAATTTGAGTTTGAGAAAGGAAGAAGAAGGGAGAAGAAAGAGAGAGAATAAGAAGAAGAATGAGCAAAAGTAAACACATTATTTTTTTTTCCTGGGTTTGAGAAAAACCCAAATCTGGGTTTAAGAAAGGAAGAAGAAGGAGAAAGGAAGAAGAGGAAGAAGAAATCTGACGTGGGTGAAAAAAAAAAGAATTATTACTTTTAAATTAAATAAAAATGCCAACTCATAAAAAAATGGCCAACTATACTTTTTTTTTCCATGTCATTGATTAAGAAAAAAAGAAGAATTGATTTGCTGTCATTTTAACGTGCCACCTGTCATTTAACTGACGGAAGGACCATTTTGGTACCAAAAATGAAAGTTTAAGGATAATTTTGGTACTTTTTAAAGTTGAGGGACAATTTTGGTGTCAAAGTGAAAAGTTGAGGGACCAAAATGGTACTTAAACCTAAAAGTAAAATGTTTTGATTTCAAATCAAGTATAAGCCCTGTATTGTTGCAAATTTACAATATCAATAATTTATTAGCACAAATTCTTTTTATGATGGACGCAAAGTGATAAACCAAAGCTACACAAAATTAATCTACTAATGGTACATTATCACAACCTAAAATGGCCGATGAATCAAGGAGAGGTCTTGAAGGAGAAGAAAGAAAAGGCTTGGGTGGAATAGGCAAACCTTCCACACTTCCTTCCAACATCTCAATCACCTTCTTTATTGATGGCTTGTCGGATGGTTTTGTTTGTATGCACCACAGTCCTACCAATATCATTTTCCTTTCGATATCAGTTTCTACTCTGGACTTAAGTCCTTGCAATCCAAGTTCATCAGCAAAATCTAGATGCCTATAGATCCAATTGGGAAAATACTCACTGCTAGCACTTGCCCCTGTTTGAAGGCTCTTCTTTCCTCCAACCATTTCAAGAACCATCATTCCATAGCTATAGATGTCTGATTTATGTGAAACAACCCCATAGTTTCTTCTAAAGACCTCTGGAGCGATATACCCAATTGTCTCTCTAGCCTCCAACAATGACACAATGCTATCTTCTCTAGTGCATAGTTTTGACAACCCGAAATCAGCAATCTTTGGGCAAAATTCCTTGTCAAGAAGAATGTTTTGAGGTTTTATGTCCAAATGCAAAATCCTTGTGTTGCATCCACAGTGCAAATACTCAAGCCCTTGTGCTGTTCCAATTGGAATACTATATAGCCTTTCCCTTTCCAAGTGCTTATTGTCCTTTGAAGTGCTTTCTTTGAAAATGAACTTGTCTAGAGATCCATTAGGCATGAACTCATAGATCAAAGCTCTCTTTTCACCCTCCAAACAAAATCCTAGAAGTGTAACAACATTGACATGAGAAGTTCTACTAATGCTTACAACTTCGTTAATGAATTCTTCACCATTCCCTTTGGATGTGTTAAGGACCTTCATAGCTACAAAACAACCATCTGGTAGATTCCCTTCGTACACATCTCCATAACCACCGCAACCTAATTTTTTTTTATATGAATTGACCATTTTCTTGACATCTGAAAAGCTATATCTCTTAGGAGCTAAAGTTCTATAATTTTTTATGAGAGCCTCAATATCACGCTCACTCTTTGTTACCTTCCTAAAAATTTCCATTCTTTTAATCCTCTTGAAAATAGTTGTAATGATAAAAGCTAGCAATACTCCAATGACTATTGTAGCCATAGCTGTTTAGAAAGAACAAGATCGTCAAAAGTCAATTGAAGTGTGTATACTCTTCTCCAGCTATATGTAGCAATACTATTCTTTTAGACTATGATTATAATTAACATAATTTTAACAATATCCACATAAAAATTAAGACCATTACTAGATTCATATAGTGATAAGGTCTGTTAAAGTTTAATGAGGTAATAATGCATGGATTATTTTAAGGCTATAAGAAATAGGCAAACTATTTGAACCAAATCATGTATCATTAGAATGTTGATCATGTATGCATACCTATATGTAGAATTCTGTCTTTGACAGCAAAAGGCCTTCCTGCAATAAAATAATTCTATCTTTGATCAGATAAATTATTTCAACAAATCCATTTAACTACAAGTCAGGATATGGAGGATTAGTGTTTTCAAATCCATTCTAATTTTGCTTTCATCACATAAATTGTGTTGATATTAAAAAAAAAATCAAATAATTTAGTTGTATTCAAATCCACTCTCTTTTTACTTTTTGATAGCTGATATTCAATGGGACTATCATTTTCAAGGAAATTGGAAGAGAGTTACAAGCTTGCTATGTTTTCTTCTAAATTATATGATGTGTTAGGTTTCTATAGATTAGGGATTGATTTAGTATCCCATTGCATGCACTCAAGTATTTTTCCTCATTGCCAATCCTATTCTCAATCTTTTCCTATCAATTTCCCATGAGTTAATTTTAGAGCTCTAGTCAACCAAAGCTACAAATCTTGTTGACTGTTCAAAGAAGACCATAAAAATTAATGTCAAGTAATGACTTTTCCAAGTAGCTATAGCTTCAATAATAGAGTTTTGAATGCAAATGCCAAACAGAATAATCCTAAGCCGTAAGCACTACACTAAATTAAAAATAAATGATTTTGCATTGATAATCCATACCTGGACCTGGACGACGCTGGCATGTTGTTTGTAGATACTGAGCTGAACTTGAACTGTTTTCGCATATGCCACCTAATTTCTCACACTGATCTCATAAACCTCATTACTGTTGTACTCTACATCAAATCCACCGTCTCTCAAAGCATCGAACAATCTCAGTTTCCTCTCCTGGAAGTTGTTGAAAGCCATCTGATTAACCACAACTTTCACAGTACTGCACTCGTACAGCTCTCTGTGATGATCATCCCGCTCCGAATCATTCATGTAGAACAGTATGTTGTTATATCCGGCGCCGCACTTAGAAATCTTATTTTCATCGGGTACCTCAGCAGGTGGAGTACAGTTATAGAACAGAGTGAGGTTTTTGTTGGTTTCGGAGAATTTCAAGAAAGGGGGCAGAAGAGTTCTGTTTTGTGGTGTCTCGAGACAAATATATGCCTTAAAATTCATTCGAGCAATCGTCAATTTGTTGTAATTTGATGGGTTTATGTGCTGCAGGTGGAATGAACCATCTGGGCCAAAGTCTATGGTGGGAACCTCTTTCTCGCAGTCTGTCAAGTGGAATCCAAGCGGATGACAATGCTTTGGAGTACTGTCGTTTCAAAAAGGATAGTAAAAGCTTTCATGGCTTCCGCAATGGAAGGAAGCAGAATGGTCACAATCCGAGAACTCATCCAAGGGATCACTGTATGACGGTGGGAGAAGGAGCAAGATGGAGAAGATGGTGACGGAGATGATGCACACAAAAGTAGATGAAAAAAAGGGTTGGGAAAGCATTTCCATTTGTGGGAGTTGTATGGAGGAAAACAGAAAAGGAATTGGTAGGAGGTGAACGTTAAGAAATTACATTAAAGCCAGATGGAAAGTCTTGGTCATCACTCATTCGTTATATTACCCCCCCAAGAAAACTGAAAGCTAAGTGGTAGAATAACTTTCGAGATGACTGTTGACCTTGATTTTCATCCTCAGTAGAGCAACTAATAAATTAGTTTTTTTTTTTTTTTTAAATCGAGTTTTTACAGCCAATGATTCGATGTCAAACTTAAGTGTTTGAGTGAGGTAGTTCGAGCTTCAAGCTCCACCACCGTCGTGAACTTCACCAAATGTGGTTCGAAGGTCGCGCGCTTTATTTGAGGGGGTGAAATGTTCACCCAATCTGAAGATCGAATCTCCAATTACTAACAACTAATTCAAATTAACTTCTTAATCATTACCCTTATAAAAAAAATTAATTTATTTTTCGAACAAAAAGTACAGTTTTTGTGAGATAGAATCCAACACTTTGCGGCCGGGAAGCTTTAACCAACAGAAGGCCGAGTGCACAATCAATTGGATTGGGTAGGGTAGGCTAAAAATTAAAAGAGGAATAGCTATCTATTAGTATTACTGCCTTGTTCCATAATTCGTAAGTGATGTTTCCTCGGGTGATGCATAATAATAACCTTAATTTTTGCAAAGTATAAAGTATTTTACGATTAAAATTATATATTAAAAATATAATTTAATTTATAAATTTATTAAAATATTTTTAATGAAGTTATTTTACATATTATTTTATTAATGATAATTTAATAGTTTTAATATTCAAATTAAATTTTTAATATGCAGTTTAACTTGTAAAATATGATAATATTAAATAAATATAACGTAATATTAAATAAATAAATACATATAATATCATTTATAGATTATTAAATAAAAAAATTAATTATATAATAATATATCATATTATAAATTTATAATATCAATGATATTATAACTATAATATTTTCATACCATTATTGCATTCCTTCAAAATAGGAGCAAGCAATGTGTAAGGATAGAGAATAGTTAAACATTAGTCCAAGTTAATTGCGCTTAGTCTCGTAGTAATGAATAGGAAATTACTTTGACAAACTCGTGAGTTCAAAAAGTCACCACACTACCATGCATGTTGGCGTCTCACATACAATTCTCTTTTTATTTTATTTTATTTTTTTTGTGCAAATAGGACATTTTATAAATTAAACATAAAGTACATAAAATATCCAATCAAAGTTGGGTTAAGTTAAAGCATCTACATCAAGGAAATGATTAAGAAATTTTGGAATGAATTCTCCTCCATTGTGCTCGGAGCAAGAATCTTCATGAGTTTCTTGGGTTTCACTAGCACTCCTCTCCTTGCTATTTTTAGGGAGAATATACCTTGAGGCGAAAGCTTATCACCTCATCGTCTTTTAGCTAAAACATGGTGAAAATGAGTTGTTGAATTGCCTTTAGGCTTGAAAGCTTCACCTTTACCAATTTCAAGGAGTGGTAAATTAGATAATCTTTAAATTATGGTTTGACTTGAATTATCTATATCCCAGGATCCCCCTTTATATAAAATACCTTATTATCTAATTAATTAAATTAAAAACTGCAAAGTTACCCCTGAAAAAGTGTTTTACCTTATTAAATTTATAATTTTTAACCCCTCGCACCATATTATGACTTTTTTAACCCTTCACTTATTAGAATTGAAAAAAATAGCCTTCACTTATAATATTTCGTTAGTTTTGTTAGTTAACTATTAATTCTATTAGTTGACTGTTAATTGATAAAAATCTACTTTCAACTAACAGTATTAATAGTCAGTTAATATAACTATTTTGTTAATTGACTGTTAATTCTATTAGCTGACTGTTAATTGATTATTAGTTGATAAAAACTTACTTCAGCTAATAGAGTTAACAGTCAATTAACAAAACTAACGAAATATTATAAAGTGAGGGTTATTTTTTTTAATTCTAATAAGTAAGAGGTTAAAATTTATAATCTAATGAGATAAAGGGCTAAATATAGGTTTTACTGAAAAAGTGCTTGTAAATTGTAGGTACGGATGTTATCCGAGATTTAAGTTGGGCTGCTCAATCTGTATCGAAGTTGGGCTGCTCCAAGGTCTTAAGACAAAGACTTCACGAAAGCCCAAATTAGAAGTACACAGTTCTGACTCGCTCTGTTTTGCCAGAGTAGAGAATACATCTTTTGGCACGACATATGCAGGTATACTCTTATCATCCACTGTTGTTTTTCTAGAAAAACAAGAAGTATTACTCCTCCTAACTTAGAGATTAGATTCTTACTACTTCCTACATCCTTCAAACAAGTACTTTTTTATGGGCAACTTAGCCAAATCTAAGCATACTCGCTGCTTACACTTGTATTTACAAACACTAGAAAATAGAAACACACATTGATCCACAATTCCACCATTAAGTACCGCCATTGATGAAGGTCCTACGAGACGTTAGATCATCGTCTGACGACGACTCCTTCATGCTACATTGGATGCTGTTTTCAATTTGTGTGTTGAAGTATGATGAATTAATCACTTGCCAATTACTTCTTCCTGAATCTGCATTGGTTGTTGTGTACTTGTCTGTCATGATTTTTTCAGTTGGGTTGCCATTTTGCTGAAATGATCTCACCACCAACTGTTGGTTATTGGGATATTGATCTACCATTTCACCTAAAATTTTCAAGATATGTTATGTTATTCACTTACTAGAAAGGAATTTCTAACAAATGTCATGCTAATTGGTTGAGAAAAGTAGGTCCCTACCTTGAGTTAGCAAGGCAGTCTCATTCCAAACCCCTTCCACCTCTTCCAAGAAACGCCAACTTGCATACGCTTGTCTTACCAAATTTTCAACATAGGCCTGCAAATTCCACACATTATAAGATAGAAAGCTCTAAAATACTATATTAAAGATTGCATGTAATAAACCTACTAAAAGATGTCTTTAATAGATAAGAGCTTCTTATAAATTAGATATCTTGAGAGTAACTAGTTGGTCCTAGACATAATTTTGGGGAATTTTGTTTATAAAATAATTATATTTTATCACTCTTTAGTGTAAATAGGTTTGGAGTACTCTTTTTTTGCTTTGTTTATTATAATATTTGATTACTTAATAAAAAAAAAAAAAAGACATTGAATTTAAGTCCTAAATAAATAGAGTGAATGCTTAGAACACATACCTTATTGATATTTGTTATTTCACGAGAACAATACGTGTGATTATTAATCACAGCCCTGATGAGTTGGCATATTGGATTTAAGATGATGGTATAATTTGGTCCACGAAAAATGTAAAATTTGTTTCCTATATCGCATGTTCTTGCGTGTTTGATAGTCACCTCCCACATCTTCTCGGACATTCCAGGGCCTAAAATCTGTTCAAACAATCAAATAAATTAATTAAAATGCATTACTTTGATTGAAATTTGAATGGTGACAAGAAATGGAAATAGTTGGAAATTTTAATTAAGGCATACTTTTCTAAGCTTTGTGTGATCGACAACTGATAATTTCAAGAAGTCTTGGACAGTGTTAATTCCCTCAGAGGCCAGCTTCTTGTGGAATGCCCCTTCTTTCCCAATCTTCTCCAGACGCCATACCTCATCTTCCAGCTTTGGGGGATGATGTTTCCTGTACACTTTCAAATGAGAAAGAAAGAGAATCAACAAACAAAAATTTAAGTTTTTAATTAGCAAAAAAAAAAAACACACACACACAGAGGCTAAGTAGTATTATATTGCTGGGGAAGCAAAAGAGAGCAGCACTTTGTTGACTGAAAGTAACTTAATTGGAAGTTGACAGGCAGGTGCCCCACCCCACAATATGGTGTACATTGCATATGTGTGGCCATTACCCCTTAGACCCTACTTTTCTCTCAAGGAAAATAATATAATCGTTTTATCCAAATGTGGGGCTTTAATCACTACTCACCACACACGTCCCAAAAAAAATTGTGTGAGTCAAAATCTTTTGGTAAATAGTGATGCTTGTTGGTTTATACTTATATATATGATAATTCATAAGTATTTATACGAGTAATTAAACCGAAGATCTCCATGTCCATATCCTAATTATCATACTTTTGGGGACTTTAAAGCTTAAGTGAGAGCAATTTTGGTTATTAAAAATGAAAAAAGTGAGAAATTTTAGAGAGATGGAGGTAATTAGCTAGGACCTCCTCCTACGATGCCAACATACATACTCAATATGCATACAACAGTTAATGTTTTTAACTTTTTTCAATATTCAATTTTAATGATCAGCTTGCATCCGAAATTAAGTTTGGGTTTCTCTAACTTGTATTTTTAAAATACAAGTAAAAGATACATTTATTGTAGATTTTTATTTTAATTTAATAAAAAAATAATTAACATTAATTTAACATGTTTGCTATTTAAATAAATTTAATTATATAGCTATTAAAATTAATTTTTATTTTTATTTTTTAAGTTAATTAATAAAAAAATTTAGATGTCTGATCCTTTAAACACTAGAATATCTTATGAAATTATTTAAATATCATTAATAAATTGTTTTCCGAGTTGATTTTATTAAAGTTATTTTAATTTTTTTATTATCATTCTTAATATTTTAAGTATCATAATATCTTCTTTTTTTTAATTCTTAATTAATTAAAAAATAAAATAAATACACTTTTAATCTATATTCTTAAAACACATATTAGAAAAATTCAATAAATTTATTTTAATTTCATACACATTAATTAGCCATGAAAATTTCATTAATTTAACCTTTATTTATATGAAAGTTAAATTTCTTTATCTTAAATAGACATGGTCAAGCAGAATGATGCATGTACTTGCAACTAATACATTTAAAATGTCCCTCTTTCCAAAACTAATTTGATTAATATGGTTATTTTCTTTTGGTCACAACGGAGGGTTTGACCCAATGTATGTTTTTCTTTTTTACTATTATGGTATTTTTATTTCTGCATGTATTTTTAATTAATTAATGCATTTACATAAATTAATTTTTTTAAATAATAATTTCAAAATTAAAATCTCAGGTGGAGTACTACATGCACTTAGCAGCTATTCCTACTTGGCCACTTAAATGGGAGATGAAGCAGTACCACATGTTGCCACATGATGAGATGCACAAAACAATTAATTTCTTAAAATTAAACCCTAACGTACCTGTTGCCACCAACACTTAAATGTCCAAGTATCGGAAGCTAAGAAGTGCAGCAAGTATTCTTTAAATCTTAGACCTGATCTACAACAATATTTACTTACAAATAGTATCTCCCTCCGAAGTCATCTATGTTTGGTTAGCATTGCTATCATAAATCTGATTTAAAGGGATTTACTTGAGAATTGGAAAAAATAAAAAATAAAAAGATTTGAGTTTTCAATTTCAATTACCAACCCAACATTTACCGCAATTTAAAGGAGGGTTTTTCTAACCAATTAAAATTTAAAAGATATAATTAATTCATTCTTTTATAATTAATTTATATAAAAAATAATTTTTAATTTTAAATAAATTAATTAAAATTATTTATGTATTGATGGTATTAAAATAAATATTAATTTTTATAATTTTATATAAATCAATTATAAAAAATATGTTTATTATATTTTTAATTATATCTTTAAAAAATAAATTAGATAAAACTTTTAAATAATTAATCCAAAGTGTTGAATATAAAATTAAATGCAAGTACAACAACTAGTATGGTGGCGGCAAGACATGCACGGGTATAGTGGCGGCGAACCATGCGCAATCATTTGGTCTTTGTCCTTAGACATGGCCACCAAAGCTGGTTCGGTTTCAATTTTGATTGGTGCCTAACCCTAACGTAGGGTTTTTGGTATCAACGAATTTGAATGTTCTTGATTCAATTAGATATTGTGGTTGAGAATAAAGTGACCCAGTTTCAGAACAGATTCCAATTCTAATCTGGAGCCTGGTTCCTATTATCTATGCTTGGTCTATTACATGATGACCAGTTACGGTTCAAATTTCAATCCCCAAAAGACCAATTCTATTTTTTTTAATATAGAAAAGGACCAGGACTGTTGAATGATCTTAAACCTAAATTTTGACTGGACCAGTCCTATAATTCGGTCCAATTGACCAGTCAAAATGACTATTTGCTCTTTGTCCCAAGAATGTTCATTTTTTTTTTTAAGACTGTTATTATTGTATATGTAATTTGAATTGTAAAAGTTTTAAAATATTTTATTTAATAAGATTATTTAAATAATTTCATTGCTTAAACTGCAAGTCATATGTATTGCCAAAAGAAAATTTTTTTTTCTAAAGTTATAAATAATACTTCATCTATTTAACTTTAATTGACCTAAACTTTATTTAGTATAGTTTTGGTTTTAAGTTTTTAATTTTTATATACTTAGTAATTAGTATTATCATTAAATTAAATTAAATGAAATTAATTCAAATTTTTATAGTAAAATTTGATTTTTAAATATAATAATAGTTATAAAATATATGAAAAATAAAAACTTAAAACTTAAAAATTGTTAAACATAACCTTAGTTTTTTTTATATATATAAAATAGAGATATAATAATTAATTAATAAAAATTAATATTTATCCATAATTATTATACTTTAAATAGATGTGTTTATTTAAATATTTAAGTGTAAAATAGGAATAAAAAATTTAAATGACACTTCTAATTCACATTCACTTCTAATTAGAGAGAATAAAAGCTAATTTTAAATACCTCTAATTAAAAAGAACTTCATTCCTTTAACTTTAATGGTCATATTTTTTATTTGGGGTATTTAAATTTAGTTGATCACTTTTTATTTTAAGATGTCATTTCATCTAATGTGTTTATTTTTATTTTAACTTTGTTTTATAATAAGATAACCACAACGCAATTACAATATGTAGTTTTATTGAAGCTGTGGACAATTAGGGATAAATATAAAACTTTATCAATTATTACATGTCTATTTTATTAAAAAAAGTATATCTATTAAAATTGAATGGAGATAGCAGGACAATTAAAGTTAAATAGAAGGGCTATTATCAAATAATTTAATTTTAGTAACTATTTATCCTTAAATTAAATCACAAAAAGGAAACACATATACTCATGTAAGAAGTCATGGTGTGATTATGGCCACACTAAATTTATTAAGACTACACTACTTACATGTTACAACATTATTATTTGATTTTCTTGATATGTTATATGTTTATAATTTTTTAATAATTAATGATAACGTCTAAAAATATTAATTTATAAGTTTCTTTCAGTATGTTATGTTAAGCTTGTATCAATCAGTAAATACTTTTAACAATGAAATCAAATAAAATCAATTTTTGTAAATCCTATAAATAAATTTCATTTGGCCTTAAAAAAACTTATGTGAGTCTATAACCACAGCAAGAAATTATGCGTGAAATTAAGTGCAAAATAAGAACTAAAAAAATGAAGTATGGAACTTACATTCCCCACGGTGGTCCTTGACAACGAAAGCTTCAGTCATGGCTTCGCGGACGCGCACATCCGGAAAGCTCCCTCGTGCAACTTTAGCCCCAATTCTGAACTTCCGGCTCCGAATCCAGCTCGAATTATCGGTGAATTCAATATCTCCCACCGACGCAACCCCGTCCCTCACCGTGACCATCAATTCACCGGCAAGGAGAGGGCGCTTTCCAGTCCTCTCCCTCACCATTTTACTCTCAAACTCCTCACTACTCCAATCGTCACGGTCTCCTAGGGGGAAGTCCCCGTCAAGGACAACGATGTCGACTTTGACTGGGTTGGGGAGGGTTACCGGAGCTAAGGGGGTTCTTGTGTCTACTAGGAGGATTTGGAGAGGGTTGTTGTCTATGTCTGTGATCTTGGTTCCGGTGAAGATGGGTAGGGAAAGTTTGTTGCTGAAAATTAGTTGAAGGGTGGAGGGTTCCGGCCCTTGGATTCGGAGCGACGGCGACCGGCTGAAAGATAAGAGACGGTGTTGCACACCACGCTCCACTTCTTCATGAACCTAAAATTAAAACATATATATAAACGAGGCCTTAATTAATTTCATGAGAAATGTATAGCAGAAAAAAAAAAAATCTAAATCAACTTTTAAATCTGTAATTATGACACAACATATAACTCATCTCTAATTTGACCAGTCCTAATTAATTCTTAGTGTGGATCAATAACACAATCTTTTATTTCTCATCATGTGATATATACTTTCTACACCTTAAGATACTATTTTATAGCAAAGATATATTCAATCATGTTGGAGATGCACGTTTATTCTTCTCTTTTTCTTTTATACTGAATGGCATAATGACCACAAGCATGCAATTCTCTATAACTAAACAATTTAAGTCATTGGTTATATATATACATTAGTTTTTAATTATAAGTTGTATGAAATGAAATGAAATATTTTTGTTTTATGAATGAGTCTTAAGACATACCACTCTTCTAAGGACAGGTTCCAAGACTGAGCAGAGATTCTGTAAGTAGTTCCCCTTCATCACTTCTCCAATTACACTGTCAGCATCAAAGGCAAAATGAATATCGCATGTTAAGATTCATTTAATAAGTAATAATTAGGTAATTGCACCATAAAAAGTAAGACATACATGATTCATTTTTCAAAAAACAAGAAAAAAACCTTTAATTTTACTAATATAAAAGCCAGCAACTTTAGGCAGATTTAGCAAGAAAGGGAAAAATATTCTGTGATTAAACTAAAATTACAAGAACATATATATAGCATAGATGAAAGATTAGATCAAGAGTACTTACGAGGCAAAAGTAGGCGTGGTTCTCATTCGTTTATCCTCTGGCTCGTCCGGGTCGGCACCGAATTCATTGGAAAGCCTTTTAGCTGCCATTTCTGGATATCCAAACTTAGTAACAGAGACAAGTTAAGAAAGAGTGAGAAAGAGATAGGGAAATGGGATTAGGGTTTTGGGGAAAATGAAGGTCCAAAATGATGGTTATAAAGGGCATAAAATAAAATAAAAAGAAGCTTCTTGGAATGATTGAGGAAACATCGGGGCAAGAGAAATAGCATGTTGCTAGGACTTTGACGTCAACTCCTTGCCCCAAGTCAATCCAAATCGCTCGATCACCCGTGTTTTTTTTTCCTTTAAATATATTTATATAAGGGTTTGTGGACCCTTGGATCAACATTAATCCAACAATTAAAACGGTGTGAACCCAGGATTATTCAATTCCAAAAAAAAATATGCATATATGAGGAAAGGAAAGGGGATTGGAGGGCTGGATTGGTGATTTTTTTTTTTAATTAAATTATAATAACATTGGTCAATATTAAAATATAATTGGTCAAAAAAATTATTTCTCGTCTATGTTTTTTTCAAACTAAGCATACTTTAAGCATATAAAATATAAATTATCAAAATAATACTACTGATATACATGTAAAAAGTGAGGTTATTATAAAAGAAAAATGTTGGGTAGGGTGTATTGATTTGTCCACACTGTGTGAAAATTGTCAGTGGTTCTTCATTTCTGAGAAGGATCCGACCTGTTTCGTTGCGTCGGCCGAATTAGGGCCCTAATACTTAGACCAGTTTAAAACCCAATCAAAGGCCCAATTTTTATTAAACGTAAAAATGGGGCTTGATGCCCAATTAATTTTGGATCTTCAAAGCCCATCCAATACCAGGTTGACGTTAAAGGCTAAAAGCCCCAGATTTAAGACGGTTATTAACTTATTATTGTTTAAGGATGTCTTTTGGTATTACAGTTAGGAGTATTTTTGTGTAACTATATAATATTTTTAAGTATATATGTGTTTAATAATTTTTTTAAATTATATTTTTTAAAAGTTGTAAAAAGTTACAGTAGATTTACAGTAATTTTATGTACAATACCATAAGTCTTACTTTGAAACTTTTTGTCTATAGTTTTTACAGAGAATATATAATATTTAATATAAAAAATTAATGCTTATCCATCTTACCTCTTAAAGATTATGAGAAAATTATTTTAAAACTACGTAGTTTTAATAAAGTACTGTATGAAAAGGTAAAAAACACTCTAATTCATGCTTTAAAAATATGGTATTTTAATCTTTTTCAATGAAGATTTATTAAAATGACGTTGTTTTGGAATAATTTTCATCCTAATTTTTAGGAGATAAGACGGATAAATACTATTCTCTTAATATTATTATAAAATTACTCATTAAAACTCAATTTGTATAATTTAGTTACATCATAATTTATAATATTTTAACAATGATAACAAATTAAAAAACTTAAATTCTTAAAAAATAATACATATTATCTATTTTAATAATTATATATCTTATAATATTTTTAAATTTTAATTAATAATTAATAAAATCTATCATGTTTCATGTATAATACTTTTAAAAAATAAATAATCAAACATCATAGTAACTTTAAGTCACAGTTATAGTATAACACAATTCGGTACAACCACAGTATTTTATAGCAATCCCAAATGCATCCTAAGTTTTCTGCTTTTCATATTTCAGTTTCTTTTTTCAAAAATTATTTTGAAACAAAAACACAAAAATATATATTTAATAAGAAGATGGAATTATTTGCACATAAATTTTATATATAAGTCTAACATATTTTAATTATATAAAATTTTAACGGTTTATCTTTTTATTTTTAATGATTGAGTTTTATAACTTTTTAGATAAAAAATAATTATTTTTAATAAATGTGAATAAATCTCAACTATTAAAAGTAAAAAAATAAATAATTAAGATCTTATATAAATATAGTATATAAAAATTTTGGGTAACAAACCTCTTTTTGAAATGTCAAACACTTAACCAAATTAGCCATCCTTTAAGGTATAACAAACATTTTGTAGAAGAGAAATAAAACCGAGTATTATTTATAGCATGTTGAGTATACATAAATATATAATACTTCAATTTTTTTGTATATCTTATGAATGATTATTTGATAGGAGATATTCTTTTTATTCTCCAAATCTCTCCTCACTTATTTCAAGATTTAAACTTGAAATTGAAGGAGAAAATGAATGATCAAACCAAAAACTTTACAAGAAAAATACTAAAATTTCAAAACGGGTGAGGCAAATTTCAACAGCCTATCCAAAGCATTAGGGAGAAACTTCCTTGCAAATAAGAAGCAAACGTTAGTTATGTGCCCATTATATTCACATGTTGTAGCATTCCTTAGCCTTTCCAAAAATTCAACCGTCACATCGGTCCTCTGAAAGCTAGCCGGATGCGGCCCGCGCTTGGACCAATCAACGTAAGTCAAACTCCGGTTGGAATTTCTGTTCCAAAATTTCATAGTAACAAAAGTAGGCAAGTAATGCTCGTCCCCGTAACATGAACCCCTGCAAAACCGGCGAAACACCGGGAAATATGTCCGGTCGGCGATTACTTCTAGGGCAAGGAACCGGTCCATCTCAAACCATTGGGAGCCCTTCCGCCAATCCTCTAAGGTAATTTGGGGTCTCATTCTACGGTGGTATCGGCCCCGTCCTACCCCACCGGGTAAATCATAAGACTCCACGAAGGTTTCAAGGGAGTTTACAAGGTAGTTGTAGATGGTAGAGAAATTAAAAAGGGGAATGCATGATTCTGAAAGGAGAACGAAGCGTTCGTTTGAGATATCAAGCAAACCATTTGCTAACAGGCGGCGCTCTGCCTCCACCATGTTCATGTCGCCCCATCTCACATCCTGCAATGTTAAAGGATTATTATCATTAATAGTTAATTCCAAAATAAATAAACATATTAAATGAAGTATTTAAGTTGTAATTTAAGGTATTGATAGACTCAATATAAACTAGTATGGTATGCGAAAATTGACTCATAATACTACATATACATAACTGGTATCAAGAGAAAAACATTAATTATGGTACCTAAATTAAAGAATCCAACTCTGGTAACTTGAAGGCTACTGTAAGAATCAACATGTCCAAGTGTCCCTAGAACGGATCTTGAGTACTTTTCGTATTGGGCACTTCATTTAGAATGTGAAACCTCATGACACGACTGGGGAACTACCTGGAATTTTCTATATTATGATATCGACATTCAGTCTGTTTCAATTGATTAGAAAATTTCCTAAGAGAAATTCTTTCTTTCTAAGAAAAAAATATTTTCTGGGATTGTGAAATTATTGATGATGGGAGCATTTAGACTAGAAAATCAAGTCTTCATAGCAAAAATTTATAATGGTGTGACTTATTCAATGACTATTAACTAATTTGATTGTCGCATTTGAACCAAGAAGATCCGATCAAATGAATTAATTGACTTCAAACTATGCAAAGAAAGAAACGGGAACATGATTTTGTTTTTATAGTCAAACAAAAGCTTGATGTTATAATATTCAACAAGGATACTTCAACATCTAATTAAGAACTTTTTCTACTCTACATCAAATAAATAAATAAATATAATTTTATTTTTCATGTAAGAATTAAATATTAAATATTTAACTTATGATTAATAACACATTAATCTTTACTAACAGATCTCATAATTGATATTAAAACCTAAGTTTTAAATGTAATTACTGAAGATTTTCTATATATTATTTAATTTTAGATTAGAGCTTCATGTTCAAGAAGTAGAAACAATTTTTAGGAGCAAAGCTTAACAAAAGTATGAATCTAATTAAGGAATGAAATGTGGACGCTGGTCTTGTCATATGTTAAACATCGTTTCTTGTTACATATGACAATATATCCCTAGTAATCCATCAAGACAAGTCAAGACTTCATTAGCTAAAAGGATTTTCTAACATTTTTGCAGGTTTATGTAGACAGGCTTTCCCCAGGAATTTTGGGTACAGGACTGGTGCAGAACAGACAAGACAATACTCAACAAAAATAGAAAATGATTTGCTTTGGATCTACAAGGAACAAAGGCTTTTTTTTAGATGAATCAAAATTATTCATACAAGGAACAAAAACTAACAAGTCAAAATTTTAAAATGAGCTTAATATAAACAATAAGATCCGTAGGATTATTCTTTATAGTTATCAATTCTCAAGGGACAGCCTTATATTTGATCCAAATCTCACTTTACCTACTTAAGCATTTCAATTAAATTAAACTTTACCATAATGCTTAATTTCTTAACTGTTTGGCTGATACGTATCCTGCAGGCTGTAGCACGTTTTATATTTTATTTATAAAGGATAACTCTAGGATTAGTCCCTCAATTAAGTCATTTGTTCTAATCAAGACCTATTACCAACTTTTTGTCTTATATAAACCCCTTAAAGTAATTTTAAGACCATTTAAGCCTCTTCATTGAGCAATTGTTAAACTTAATAAAGGCAAAAATAACTTTCCCTTTGTTATAGTTTTTGATGTGTGATTTTGATTGACAAATTTTGGTATTTTATTATTAACTTTGCAATGCATAAAAGTAATGAGTAAAGAAGAATAATGATTTGTTTAAACAAAAACCTAGAGAAGAAAGAGAATTCACAAAAGTAGTAGAATTCATGCAAAAACATTAGCAGAGTCATCTAGTAATAGAGTTGTTTTTTTTATACTCTAAGTTTCAAATCTAAGATTCAATCTCTAAGAGTACTACACAAAAAAAATAATAATAATAATAATTAATTAATTAAAAAGCATCGAATTAGACAAGGGGTCTGAACATCACAGTGAAAGAGAGGATTTGAGAAACCTATGTAGTCACACGTGACTCTTTTTCTTAACTTCTGTTTTAAATGCAACAGTTGTGTAGTGGATGAGTTTATTCGGAATCAAATTAATTCTAAACAGCTTAATTGGGACGGAGGTTAGTAGGTAGGGTTGATTAGAACAAACGAATTAATTGAAGAGCCCATCTCGGACTATATATTCCTTAATTTTATATATACAACGAATCCCCTGACTATATATTCCTTAATTTTATATATACAACGAATCCCCTCACCGAGACCAGCCATTAATTTTGCAAATGATCTACTGGTATAAGATTCCCCACTTAGTAATTCTAAAATATAAATTATTTTAATAAAATAATGATAATAATAAGATGTACTCCTATGCAGCATTAAACTACTTGCATTAATTTATTTATTCCAAGAAAGAAAACAGTTTCTTAATCTCTATATATATTCACCATTTTGATTATTTACTATTTGATTTTAAAACATAATAAAATTTAATATGCTTTTAAGTTATTTTAATTGATATTAGTGTTAAAATTAAAAGCAGACCCTTCTTCAAAACGTACAGCCAACAATAAATGAAATGCTGAGATCAATGCTACCTCAATAAACAGACGAAGAAAACGATTCTATTTCTTAACCATGGATATTCTTTTGTCCTAATTTTTTTTGTACTAATTGGTCAAGTAGATGTCAGATTCATGATTCTTGAAAAAAAAAAAACTCGAACAATAATTTTTAAAAAAAGAAAAGGAAAGCAAAAAGAGGCTTAGTAAAATAGAGAGGAATAAAAGTAAAACAAGTTCTGGAGATCCAAAAAGCTCCGGTGAACTAACCTTACTGGGGATTCTCCGGCCATAAAAAACCGACCTTTTGGGAACCGTTCCATTGAAGAAAGGATGAGAATGCACATAGATGGAGTAAAGCCCTCTGTGTCCTCGGAAGAACCTTTCCCACAGAGGACCAAATATCATCGGTCCCTTTGTCAAGAACAAGAATGCAACCTTGGGAACACGCTTGAATGGATACTCTTTGATCCGTGGAACCATCGAAGCTCTCCATAACAACTCCTCATCTTCCATATCGTGCATAACTTTAGGGGGTCTCAGAAATTCCTTGAGCCAATTTTGGGTAAAATTCTGCGAATTCGTATAATTTGGAACGAGGAAAGGAGATGAAATTTTGCGGATAAGAGAGGCGGCCGTTTCCTCTTGTTGGTCTGAAATGGAGAGTGGCGGTTGATCTGAAATGAAGGGTGGTGGCGGTTGGCCTGAAATGGAGGTTGGAGGAGGAGGTGTTGATTTGGAGAGAGGAGGAAGGAAAGAGAGCTGGTTGAGTTGTAAATTGAAGGTGATTTCTTTGAGGTAGGAACTGAGGTAGAATCCAAGGCCTATGCCAAGGACGAGGAAGAGAAGACATGAGAGGAAGCTGTTGTATTGAAACTTCAAAAGCTTGACAATCGATGGCTGCTGCCGGTGCTGCTGCTGATCTTCAAACTTCATGGTTGATTAAGGAATTGGCTGGTTTTGGAATGGAGTGCTTTGGGGGTTTCTGCTTTTATAAAGGGAATATATGTTGGTGATTGGCAAAATGGGATGAAGTTATGTTTCAGGCTTTTATGTGTTACATAAATTTGGTAATTAGTTTCATAAAAAAAAATGTGGTAATTAATTATGTTTGAGGAGATTCTTGGCTTGATGATTTAGAACGGAAGAAACCCAATCCGTAACAGGCAGAATATGTAACAACATAATTTTTTTTTT
>BPVZ01000134.1:535010-565699 GCA_020521535.1 Rubroshorea leprosula | reverse complement strand
ATAAAAAATCTCTTTATTTTTAATTTTTTAAAGATAAAATATATAAAAATAGAAATTATCATCAAATTCTTAATCCCGAGATAAATTATTTTGGAGAGAGGAAGTATAATTAAATAATAAATTCAACTCAGGAAGATAATTTTTTTCTCTAAGGAAAAGTCCAATTCAAGTTAATCTCAAATTTGAAGTCAAAAAAGGGTTAATCTCCTCTCATTTAGTTATTATATTAACTATTAAGTTAAAAAGATTTAAGGGTTGTTTGGATTAGTTTTTTAATACAACTTATAAGCTTTTTAGAAAAGTAGACTCGTATAATTTACCAAATACAAAAGTTATGAAAAGTGTTGTAGCTGCACATGAAAAGTGTCATGGGCAGCTTGTCAAACGATGCTTAAATTGTGTTTGTTTTAGTATTTTGCAAATAGTTATAAGTTATTAATTTTAATCAAATAAGTTAGATATTTTGAATTATAAACAATAATAGTTATACAAAGCCACCTTATCCAAAAGCAATAGAATTTCCAAAATGTCATTATTAATCATATTTTTTTTCCACTCTTATTATGTGGTATAGACTTTCTTTATCTTAAATGACTACAATTACATAAGAACATCAGTTTCTTATAAATCTTGTGTTTTATCCCCACAAATATTGATTCAACTATAATTATCTTTTAGCCCAATAATTTCCAATTTAATTAGTTAAAACCATGTATGTTACTTATTTAAATATTAATTAATTTAATTTTAATTAATAGTGTATCTAATTGAGTAATTTTACAATATATAGCATTTTTTAAATATAATTACCAAATACTAAAATGTTTTATTGTGGTAGTATAGTACTACTAACAAATGTGGTTGCAATGTAGTATAGGACAATACCATCAAACTAAGCCTTAGATAAAGTGATGAACTTAGGATTTTTAAATTAATTTAGCTATAAAAAGATACTATTGAGGGATTGTATTTCTTTTAAGAAATCAAATTATAATGTAAATTTAAGTTAGCATTTAATTATAATTAAGAAAGAGTAAAGTGTTTATCAACTAAATTTCTAATAAATTATGAAGAAAAACATTCCCAAACAATGTGGTTGCATTAAACTTTTATTGAAAAAGATGAAAATAACTTATTTTTAAAGTAAAAAAGAGATTATGTTGGTTTTTTTCTATTCTATTTTAATAAAAAAATATAGTTTTAAAATATTATTTTTTAACTTTTAAAAGTTTAACCAATAAACACTAATATAAAATATAAGATTTAAAATCTTCAATTGCAATCAAAGAATTTTAGAATTAGACTTGGCATACAGGTCGGATTTGGTGGGTTCAGATTGGATCATCTTGGATCTCGGGTTTTTTGAATTGAGTCATTTCGAGTATCGAGTTACAGGAGTAGATCCATGACCCACCCACACAGGTTTCGGATTAGGTCCGGTGGACCCAACTTTTAAAATTTTAAAATTAAATTTTTTTAATATATTTTTCTCTATTTTTCTTTGATATAATCTATTACTAATTAATTATTTAGTTAGAAAACTTTATTAAACGCTAATTTTCATTCCAATCTCAAGAAAAGAAAATGGAAAGATTACTAATTATATAGGTGGAACTAAAACATATGTCAAATATATAAGGCAGAATACCCAAATCCACCTTCAAAGTATAGTAGCAGGGATAGATTCACCCCCGAACAAAAAATGGGGACCAATCCACCTACAAAATTTTTGACTTGGACAAATCACCCCAAATTTAACATGTGACATCATTTGATATCAGCAATCTGTTAATTTGATGTCATCTGACTCAGCAATCCATTAACGAATTAACGGATTGCTGATGTTAAATGATGTCACGTTAAATTTGGGATGATTTATCCAAATCGAAAACTTTGTGGGTTGATTCGTTCCTCTTTTCTATTCATGAGTAGATCCGTCCTTGCCACTATATTTTGAAGGTGGATTTGGGTATTTTGCCAATATATAACACCTATACAATATTTAGAATTCATAATTTTATAAAGACACTAACCTTCATGGAAAGAAGAGACATAAAACTAACCTTCATTAAAAGAAGAGACATGAAGGATTAGAATTCAAAAGACAAATCCAATACATATGTTAATATCTAATGTCTATTCAATATTTATAAGGCTATTTTATTAAAAAAAAATATAGTTCTATTCAATATTTAGAAGGGTATTATACAAAAAATATAACCATATTCAATATTAAAGTTCAAAAGGTAAATTCAAAATATATCTAAACAAATATAAGAAAAAATTGAATTGAAATTGATTTTTATTAACTAAGAAAAAATTATTAATTAAGAACAAATTAGTAATTTAGAATAAATTACCAATTAAGAACAAACCTTGATGCTCTTGATGTTCTTGATGTCCTTGTCATTATGCTTCTAATGGTGATGAGAGAATCTCAACCATTGGCTTTTGATTTTCAATAAGCATTCTTGCTTTCTTTAAAAAAAAAAAAGAAAGATTTTTTTGATAATACATATGATACAACTCATTATGTATCACCTAATCTAATTTTTGATGCAAGTGTCACCAAAGAGAGGGATTAAAGAGCTTGAGATGAAGAAGGGGAGAGCAAGAGTGGAGAAGAGAAAAAGTTGAGAGAAAGCAAAACTGACGAGAAGTTAGAATTTATGTATTTTATTTATTTTTAAATTTAGAATTATGAAATTAGAAATTTAAAATTTAAAATTAATTTTTAAATAATTTAATAAAAATGAATAAAAAATAGTTCGGATCATTTCAAGTAACTCGACCCACCCGTGATCCAACTCATTTGAGTTCAGATAATTTTAATCTAGATCATTTCAAATTTCGGATGAATACATAAGACCCATCACCTGACCCATAATGGATGGGTTAAGTCGAATTTTCGGATTAAATCTAATTTTGTCAAGTCTATTTAGAATTTAAATATTATTTATTAATTTAAATTTTAAAAAATAATATTCTAATATATATTATTAATTAATTAGGTAATGGGCTGGGTGAGGATAGGCTAAGGCATTACCTGGAAAATTACCATTACCCGGAAAAATTACCATTACCATTACCCAAAAATTATGAGGTAAACTCTTTTCACCCTCACTCAGCCTATGGATAGAAATCTTTTACCCATACAGGGCCATGATACGCAAAAACTGTGACGGTGGGTAAGATCGGGCATGGGTAAAAATTGTCATCGTAATCGTATGCAATCTGGTACATTAAAAAAATTAAATTTATTTAGATATTGATCCAAAACTTAAATTCATGATTTAATACATAAGACGGATAATTATTTATTAGAGAATATGTGTATTTAAACCCTTAAGTGTATTGATTTTGAAAATGAAATCTTAAAAGCATACGAAATCAAGTGAATATTTTCCAGCCATGTATTTGAACAAAAATTAGTAAAAGAAAGGAAGAGAAGGAAAGGGCAGGAAGGGAAAAAAAAGAAGAAAGGGTTAATGTTAATTTTATTTGAACAAATAAAAGTAATTAAGATGAAAGGATAATATTTTTATTTAATTTAATAATTTAAAATAATATAATATAATACTTAAATTTCATTAATTAAAAAAATAATTAAAATAAAATATTTATATATTTTTAAAAAATTAAAAAATTAAATATATAAATTAATTCCTCACAATCCCTCTTATTTGAAGGGATGGAATTTCTCTATCACAAAATAATTGTCTTTTTTCTCTTTACTTTTTCTTTAAATTAAGGATTTAAGGACAATTCATGTATTTATCTATATTACTCTTAAGAAAAAAAAAAAACAAATAGGTAATAGGTTAATTAATTGACTTGGTTTGCTTTTTTTTAATAGGTTAATTAATCAAAATAAACAAAAATGAAAAGGTTAAAATAAAAAAATATTTGTCTATCTTAAAAAATAAAAAAATAATAATAATTAATTTAAGACAAACTCAAAAAACAACAATTATTTTAATATGAAAGGGTTTCATCTCCCCCCTCCATTAAGATAAGTAACCTAAAATAGATAACCTAGACACAAAAAAAGAAGCATCCTCTCCTCATTCTCCTTCCTCTTCCGTCCAACTTTCCCAATTCAAACACATTGCAAATGTTCAAAACAAATTTATGTTTACATTTTTAGAGTTTATCTAACATATATCTTTAGGTTTTATTAATTACAAAATTTGTAATTAATTTTACACAAATTTTTATATCAAATTCATATCTTTTTACAAATTTTGAGAATAAATATTTTATTTTATTTCAATTTTAAATTTTAATTTTATTTTAATTAAATTTAATATAAAAAATTATACAAAATTAATTAAAAATATTACATTTAATAAAATTTAACATGTAATATAAGAGAACAAGTTAGAAAATTACACAATTTTAAAATCACATAAAATCTGAATGCACAATTTTATTATTTGAAAGTGGGCAACAATCTCAATAGTTAATAGACATGGGGTAGATGTAATTTGCCATAATTAGTACATTGCCATTTCTTCCCATCCCCTCCTCTCTCTCCCGCCCCCAACTAGGAAATGCATTAACGTACTAAGAATTACCTTCAAAAAAAAAAAAGAAAAAAAGTGTCCTGCGCCGTTCTCTCTTTTTTCTTTAATTTGACCGTTCAAAACTCTGCCCTCTGTACAGTTACGGTAACGACTGTTGACCAGAACCAAACAACAATGGCACCATCCGCAACAAAGGCTGCAAAGTACTGGGTACGAACTTCCTCCCAAACGGAAAACACACCGACGTTGTCCTATTGCCATTGTAACTGCAGTTTCCCCCTAGTCTCATCCGATTCACAAACTCCTCCGATGTATCTCCCCTTCCGAATTTTACCGGATGACGTCCGTGCTTGGACCAGTCAACCCAAGTGATGCTCCTGTTCAAATTCTCCTCGGCGGCGAGGATATTCACCAGTGTTGGAATATAGTGCTCGTCCATGTAACACGGGGGTTCGCAGAACTCCCTGAATATTGGGTAGTACTTTTGGTCCGATACGATCTCAACGGCGAGGCAGCAGTGGAGCTCGAACCACTGGGAGCCTTTGCGCCATTGATCGAGATTGAAATTGTGGGAAACATTTTGGGTTGTACCTGCCACGACCCACTTTCCGGGGATCGTCTTCTAAGGCGATGAAGCTTTGGTTGGAGCTAGTGTTTTAAAACCCGAACCGGGCATAAAACCGGTTTGCTCATCGGTTCCCGGTTTGACCGGTCCGACCGGTTCAACCGGCCGGCCAGCCGGATCAAACGGAAAATGCAGAAAACAGAAATCCTGTGTTCACCGGCGTCATCCTGCTGCAACTTTCTCTTTTTTTTTTCCTTGCTATTGGTAGCAACAAGAAGTCCAAAAACTCAATAGATACATAAAAACAAGTTAAAAACTCAGAAATTATATTAAAAAAAAATCCAAAAACTCAATAAATACATTAAAAAGAAAGTCCAAAAACTTAATAAATACATAAAAAAATATTATACAACTACAAATCTCAAAATGAATAAGTCTCACATATATATATATATATATATATATGAAAAACAAGTCCAAAAACTCAAACTTATATGTAAAGAATACATAAATTACAATTATTCATTGTTTATCCCCAAGATGAGGACCTAAAGCCCTTTGCCTATTCTACTCGGTTTGATTGAGGATATAATCTCTAAAAGCTTCTATTCCTATGTAATAAAATCGCAGCATTACTCATTTTCCAAGAAACCAAGTAGCTTTCGTCACGCTGGAGCTAGCTTATAAAAAAAACAAAAAAAAAGAAAAAGAAAAAAGAAAAAGGGTCTGTTTTCGGCAACTAATACCATGACAAAGATTAAGAATAGATTCAATCATTCAAATTGAAACAGAAATGTAGAACATGCAAAATACCAAAACAAAATTCAAATTGAATATGACATAAATAAATATACTTTGTAAATAAACTCAAAAATCAAAATGCAAAGCAAAACCCAATCCAAAATAAGCAGTAAAAAGATGAGGAATATACTAGACTAAAGCAACGAAATGCAGAGCAAGGCAGCAAGTTGAAAGTGATTCTGCAGTACCTGAAGAGAACCGGAGAAGGGGATTGTTAGGTTGAAGAGAATTGAGAGAGAGAACAACCTTGGCGAGAAGATGAAAATCTGATGAAGAACAAAAGAAGTATAAGGATTGACCGATCGAGAGAGAGAACGACCTTGGCGATGGCAACAAGATGAAGATTTGATGAAGAACAGAAGAAGTTTGATTCTGAATCTGGATGGAAGAGCTAAGGAATCGTTCTTTTGGGTTTCTTCTTTGCAATTTGTTTGGAATCTGGAGAGGCAATGGATTAGAGTTTAGAGCTAAGGAATCTGGAGAGGTAATGGGTTTCTTCGGGTTTTAAAAAACTGGATTAGAGTTTAGAGACTAAATTATAATGGAGAAGGAGAACAGAGAACAGCAGACTGGAGAAGGATATCAGAGAACTGCAGACTGGAGAAGGAGAATTGTAGTGACGAGTCAAAGAAGAAGGCTTAAGGTTCCTATTTCGGTTTCTGGATCTAATTTTACCGATTTGCATTCAAATTATGTGTTTTTTTTTTTATGTATTTTACCATAGAATTATAATGTGCAGAGGAGGACAAAAAGGGTATCAAACAAAAAAAAGTATAAAATAGGTGTTGAATTAAAAAAGGGTTGAAAGAACTAAAAATTGCAGATTTGAGTTTGGCCCGTCAGGTTTATCGGGTCTTTCGGGTTGGACAGTCTTATCAGGTCTGGTAGGTTTGGGCGGTTGGATCACCTAAACGGTTCTGGATATGCATTCGGTCTGTTTTCATGACCAGGTGGAGGTTCAACCAATTCGACCGACCGGTCCGATCTAGGTTTCAAAACACTAGTTGGAGCCAATTAGGTAGTTGTAGATGGTGGTGAAATTAGAGAGAGGAATGCAAGATTTGGAAAGTAAAGTGAATTGCTCGTTTGCGAAGCCAAGGAAGGCATGGATACATGGTATTGGGAAATGATATGTTTACCCCCCTTAATGGACACACTCAATAGCACATATTCGGTTCAATGGATAAAATATGATTTAATAGGGTTTATCAGTTTTGAAAGACATATCCTTTATTTATCTGGGGCATCTTTTGGCATCCATTTAGTCCTTCAAAATTCCTTGTTGATGGCTATCATTTGAAACCCAATCAATTCCTCCAAATTCTATAGATTTAAACACTTGCCAATTCCAATTTAATGAAATCTTGTCAATTGCCCTCCCCTGACCTCCATTTTCTTTGAAAACAACACACTAAGATCAAAATGGCACTAATCACCAATGATATGCTAGAAATTAATAGAATTACCACCAACCCTATTGTCAGCTTCATTTCATCCTTCCCATGTTAGAAAAGCTAGGATCGAGGCCTCTTGAGTTATGAGGGTTTTCCAATTTTATAGCAATTTTTAGGTTTTTAGTTTATGGGCATTCAACCTTCGATGGAAATCCACAAAGTTTAGGGTTTCCTAAAAATCTTGTGGGTCCTTGGTTCAAAAGCGATCCTACCTAAGGCACCTTCACTATCTCATCGTTTCTCATATACACAGATGATGCAGAAGAATGCCCACTAGCTTCACATTGGTATAAGTAAATTCTTCTCTAGGTAAAAACAACTCCTTTTGTTCTTGTTTTTAGTGGAAAAAGTTATGACTCTTTAGAGCTTCAAAGCTCTTATGCAAGATGTTTCTACCTTGGGTATTAATAAACAAAGTTTTCTATAAAGTTTTCACTTGCACTTCAAAGTTTTCATTAGTTGCAAAGGAGTTTTCTGCAAAGTGGAATAATATTGGGGGTTATTGTTGGCATTTTTTTGGAACCATGAATAGGGAATAACTGAATGAATGGATGAAGAACTAAGTGTATTCACCTCAAATCCCTAAATTAGCCTAAATATATTTTTTATGGGATGTGTCTCACCAAGTGTTGAATCAACAAGTACATCTATCAACATCCATGGATATTATAGGCAAACTTGGTTCTTGATATGACAGTAAAGCCACAAGTTAACATAATCATCAACACCAAATGATGAAAAGGTAATTGTTAAGTTAGTTGGCTGCCAAAAGCATTTTAATGAAACACAATGCATACCAACCTCCTCTTATCAAATAAAGATAAAACCCACATAGACTATACTCAAAAAGATGAACTCCCACATGAGCAGCCTTAAGGGGAGACAAAAACCCTTGCCAAATGCCAAAAAACCTAAAAACATAAAATAAAATCATGATAAAAGAAGAGAAAAACAAAGAACCCAAAAAGAAAAAAATGAAATGAAATGAAAAGATGGAAACAATAAGGAGGAGGGGAGCAACGGCTAAGGTTCCACTCCCCTCTTTTTTAAGAGAGAGTGGTACATGATGGTCATAATTTTAAATTTAAAATATACTCTATCTTTTGTCCCCAGTCACCAATTACAACTCACATTAAATTTAAGTATCACATATCCTTATATTAGAGAATATTAAAAGGAGCGTTAGAGAGAGGGCTACAGATACAAATCTTAATGAAATACCTTAAAGTAAGCTTTCATTTTTACCCTCAACATAATTTTCTCTTAATAAATTTCTTCAAAAGAAAAATGGAATAACCTTTTGGATTCTCTTGCCTTTTGATTGTCTTTGGTTAACACAAAATTGTAACAGTAAATGTAAGTCACCCACAAATTATATTTAAGTGATTATATATATAAAGAGAAAAGTAAAATTAAAATATTCTAACAATTTAAATTTATAAATTATCTTTGAAATTATTTAAATGTTTTTAATAAATTTTTTTTTGTATATTAGTTTATTGCAGATATTTAAGTTATTTTATTTTTATTTATGACATTTTAATTGTTAGAATATCTTAAATTTTTTTTTAAAAAACCCTCTTATATCTCATTTGCTACTAAACAAAACTTACCTTATATGAATAAATTATGAACTAGCATAACAACTTAGACAACTCGAAATTCTTTGCAAGTGATCCTTCCACAAATATGGAATACCAACCAAGTTTGACTTAAATAATGCAAATATTTTATCAAAATGAATGCAAAAACTATACAAATGGATGTTTTTATAAACTTTTCGTGTACTTTATAACCATGTCCAATTCTCATCCTTAGATCTTCCTAATAACTTTTAGAGAAAGAACATTAATATTGTGACTGTATAATGTTGGAGCAGCGTGAAAAAATAAATAAATAAATAAAGTTGAACACACTTCCAGAGGCGCAGCTCCAGCAGGGTGTTTGTTCCCCTTCGTACAAGCTACACAAACACAACTAAACACTACAATGTTTCGTAGGGAGTAACCCTTCAACAAAATAAAATACGTAAATTTTAAAGAGAACCTTCAACGAACATGATCATGTCGTGTGTTTCGTGGATTAAGGTAGGTCGTCGATGCACTTGTACGACCTAAAAAGAAAAAGGAGGAAAGCAGGTCACTCGCAGAAACTCAAGACAAATGCTTCTCTTTTATGTGCCTTTGTCAAAGTCTTCATTTCCAACATTCAAAAATCAATCTACTTTAAGAAATGGATCAACTAGAGAGGCTTGACACCACAATTTCCGGTAAGTTTCGGATGCATGAAACTCACTTTGCATTTTACTTTTGAAAATTTCTCCCAATAAGCACAATCATTTAATGGAATAATATGCAAATAAGTCTTTGATGAAACTTCACTGGAAAATCCAACTTGAACTTGCAAACATTGACAAATATACCCAAATGGTATATTTGATTTGAAAGAAATAAAGTAAAGGAAAGGAGCTATGAGTTCATCTAACTTATCAAATTATAACATTTTTAAATATTATAATATGATTGGTAAAAAATTCTTTCCTTCCCCTCCTCTTCCCTTCCTCAAACTAAACATACCCAAAGTGAATGAATGATGATAATCAACGTTACTCAACGCATCATGCAACACCGAATAAATTAAACATTGACTACTGTTTTCCATCAACTTTGGGAAGATTTACTGCTATTTGAAAGTTTAGGAGCAAATTTGCAATTAAAGTTTCGTCAGGGACTTATTTGCCAGATAAAACTATTTTGAAAGACTTTACTTGCAGATCATTCCCTATGTTATTTGTAGCAAGCTGCAATCAGAAGCTTCTTCTTGCATAACAAAAATCATCAGGAGAATCCTTAAACAACGATTTAAACAAATACTTTTTTAAGTTAGCTTCCCAAAAAAGCATCCTTTGGGGTGCAAAATCTGGATGCTTAGTATAATCCAAATGGGTAGTCAACCCACAAAATTTTATAGATGAGAAGGTAGTGAGGCAATTGTATGCATTTCATCCCTAAAAGCAAAATTAAATGTACCTTTGCTATGATTGTAAGATCATAGATCCCATCCTGACAAAACAGAAAATAAACATTGAAAAATGTAAAAAATCATGCAGCAGAGTATCACAGCTTTGGATAAACTTAATCCGTCTCATCAATATCACTCTCACTAATCAGACAACAAGAAATTGTGTTAAAGCTGTTAAACATGTAAAGGTTGAATTTAGGGGGTTAGACAAACCCTTTAAATGGCTTAAGTTAATAAAATCCTTCCAAAAAGAATAATTTAAGTAGTGAGAATTGATAGGACAATCACTTGAGAAACAGAATGCAGAATGCAGAATGCAGAAATAAGTCACTATCAATCATGTTACCTATAATCTTCAATAAACCATTTTCCCTGAACCAAATGGTAACTGCATCCAGATATTCATCATGTATCCCAGGATTTTCGTGTTTTAGAGGCAGTAAGTTGTTTTTTCAAAATATAAACAGAATACAGAAAGCAGAGGAAGACAATATTACAGGGTACCAGACAGTAGTTTATGAAACCCCCAAAATCTCCCACAATGAAAAAAATACCAAGAATATTAGAAATCCAAGTATCCAACATACTAAGAATTGCATGCAAGGAAATTGAAGCTACAGTAAACTAAGCTCAAGGAGCTGATTCATAAATTAATAATGGGGCAACTTTAAATTAAAAAACCAATAGTTAGCGACTTCTGAAATGTATGCTAAAATTAAAACTTGGCACAGCATGCTTCTTTCAATTATATTAACAAAGACAATAGATTATTAATACAGAAAACTTCATAGAACTTTTGACCTTTTTCAAACAAATTTGTAAAACACTAGCAATTTTAGGAACAACCTATATGTCCAGTTAATATCTCGTGCACATACACCAATCTATAAAGTGTGAACAAAGATCCAGCCTTTCAAATTTAACTCCACAATTAAAAAGAGCCACAAACACTACAAGATTTTTGGATTTTCAGCCAAGGAATTGGAGTACAATGTACTATAAGTCCTTGGCAACCTTTCTTGCAGTGAGTCAATTAAGAATAAGTTGTTCTCTGAATTACATGAAGATGGTAATCATTTCCTCATCTCATGAATATAGTTAATGGGTTGTACATTTCACCTGCTTGCAAGAATGTGACTGTTCTGATCCTCAGTTAAGAATCATACAGGTTAAAGATAGTTCACAACAAAGAATGATGCTAAAACTTGAAATATGGAGGGAATCATATCAGAATGCAAACTACTTTTTTGAAAATTGTGTCCACCTCATACATTCTGTGCCAGAAAGAATCAAATTGAAAATTTTATTGCGCAAAATTGAATTTCGAAAAAAAAAAAAAGAATTTTGCAATATGTAACAAGTAAAATCAATCCTCGACAGTTAAGTTTAAAGAAATTAAAAACCCCCAGCTGAAAACAGAAAGTATTAAATCCACATAGCAACTAACCTTGGTGCTCAAGGAACATAGAGAAATCATAAACCAAATTCTCTCCAGCAGCTAAACTTTAGGCTATAAAAGGAAATCAGGAACCTCTGATGTTTGTCCAGCCACATTTGAGGGCTCATCAGCCCTTTGTCGGTGCCTACCATGGGGATGACTGCTCTTCTGCTTCTCTTTCTGACCATTATCTCCTCCTTCCTCAGCATTCTTCTTCCTAGGACTTCTTTGTCTTCTCTCTTTTCCATGCCTACGGTGTCTGCTTCTCCTTGAACTAGGATTTCGATCATCAACTAAATTTTCTTTCAATTCCTCATGAATATCTCTATGTTGTTTTTCCTTCCCTTTTCTCTTGTTTGGTGGCTTATCAGAAAGGTTACTTTGTGATGAAGTGCGTATTATGGCTTCACTACCTAAAAGAACATCACGCACAGCATCTGATAATGAATCATCTTTTGGTTCTGATTTCCTGCTTGCAATAGGTATCTCATCCCCATTATCCAATTTGACCACCACAGGTCGAGGCTTGGTATGGCTTGATTTTCTCCTTGGAACAAATGACTGTTCTGCAAGTTTAAGTAGATCATTGGTATCATCAGTGGCATTATCCTGGGACATGGGATCATTGGCAAGAGGATAATCATTTGAAATAGTTTCACTCTTGTCTGAAGGAAGATAATACAACCCATGACGCTTACGATGTTCTGCTAGAAGAGATGTGGACTCATTCAATTGTTCTAAGCCTTCTTTAATCTCTAGGTTAGACAAAGAATTACCAACTTCCTCCTTATAACTAGTACTTTCAAAAGGAAAGGAGTTGGACGAAGGTAGTCCTATATCACCACAGATAGCTTCCAAGTCAACAAGATTCTCCTTAAGTATCAACCCATCTGGTAGAGGAACTCTTTCCTGGGCACTTATTGAAACAGGACCAAGCTCCTCAGAAAAGGCATGATGCATCAGTTCAACAATATCAGCTACTTCCACATCTTTCCCTTCAGAAACATTGCCCTTCTGAACTGAAGAGTTAAGCACCTTTTCCCTTATTAAATCAATAAAACCAAGTACATTCTGTGCTCTGTCCTGTATTTCCACATCATTACTTCCAGAGAGTGGGCCAAAGGCCAATTCAACCAGATTCAACATGTTTACAATATATTCGTATGACAGATCATTTCTCTCTAGAGAAGAAGGAGACACATGTCCAGGAGTAACAGTTACACTTGGACCATTTCCCACTGAGAGATCAGCCAATGATTCATAAAAATCAGATGACAAAACTCCTGGCAGCAAAGTATCAGACCAAGAGGAGAAAGTGGTACCTTTGTTTTGCAAAAGGTAAGTATGTAAACAAAATGTTAACACCTTAAAGGCAGATTGAATATATATTGCTCTAATTGCAGGCAGCAACAAAATAGTGCGAGGTTGCAATAGAGCTTCAACAAGTTCAAATGGGTTCCTTGAAAACTCAACATATTCCCCGGACACCCAAGCAGCAGCAGATAATATTCTGTGCAAGAATTGGTTACCAAGTAAAGCAGGATCAATCAGCAGACCACGACAAACATGAGCAAGTTTTGGCCTAACATCCTTGACCCTCATGCCAATATCAATTAGCTGATTTTCAATTTCTTCTCCCTTCTGGCAATGTGGAATTCGTGACATTTCCCCAAGCAGTGATGCATACCAATCAAAGTCAACAATAATCTCATACACATTTCTAGAGCATGTTGATAAAATGGAGGCAAGAATCTTATTGCAAAACTCTGGACCAGATTTAAGGGCATAATTGAGCAAAACCCTTGAAATTTCAGCCACATTACTCTCAGACACCATTTTCATCACTAGACGCAATGACTCAACTTTAATATTAGGATCCACATCACTCAATGATTTAATCACAATCTCCTTATTCTCCAAAACTGCCCACAAGTGCTTCTCTGCTACAGTAGAAAGAGCTCGCAGCCCAAGATACTTAAGATTTGGATCATCATCCAACAAAAACTCCTGAATTTTCACCACTGCAAGCTTTACAGCGGACTCGTACTCACTCAAGCTATTGACAATAGTCCTAACACATTCAAACAACAAGGATTTTGCTACAGTCCTCCTCATATGGTCACAAATTGGCTCAACTACCTTTTCAGCCAACCTGGGTTCCAATGGAGCCAATCGTGCAAAAATCTTCAACACCTTAATCAAAACCCAGTTGTTCCTAGAATCAACCAAAATCCTATAAAACTCAGGTGCCAAAGGAAGGTAAGATCTTGGGTCTTTGGATGCAAGTTCACAAAACACCCCAACAACTGCGGACACCATCTGGGGATCAGAATTCTCCAAATTCTCCACCAAACGCTTGAAACACACCCTAACGGCATCCGGGTACTTCCAAAAAACTCTCAAAACTACACCTATGGCTTTCTTGCGGACACAAACTTTACTAGTAGACAACAAAGTAAAAATCTCCGGAGTCAAATCCCTAGCAAGATCGACATTAGCAATTTTCGACAAGCATTGTAGAGATAAACTCACTTCATACTCGTTGGTGCTGGTAAGATCCTTACGGAGATGGTTGGTGATTAGGAGGAGTACAGGGGTGGCATCATGGAAAGAGAGAGAGATGGCGTGGTAGGCGATCATCTTGTGGGCAAAGCGAGGGGAAGAGAGGACCTCGAGGGCGTGGAAGTCAGCGAAGGACATGTCGTGGAAGTGGAGAGAGCTGAGGTAGGAGAGCTTGAGGAGAGCGGTGGACTTGGTGGAGAGGTCCGTGGACTTGATCTCTCGCCGGATTTCCTCCATTGCCTTGGAGATGAAGGCTGGCTCTCCGATCAGTTGCTGCCTCATGCCCTTGATTAGGTCCTCCAGACTGCGCTGGAAGAGGGTGTCCATTAGTGATGCACCCGCCATCGGAGACGAACAAGAAGTCGGACGGAGAATCAGGTAATCGAGAATTTTGCCTTATATATTGAAGAATGGCATCGGAATTTGGGATCGCCGGGACAGAAGGATCAGAGATTTTGATTTCTTTTTTTATTTTATCTTTTTTTTTTTTGGGTGCAAAAAGCCGGAAATGGTGACGGGAAAAAGAGGTCTGTTTGGATGCAGCGAAAATGGAATACGGAAACGAAAAAGCTAATTATTTAAATAAAGGAAATTTAGTAATAAATTAGGAGCTGGGATAGCTCTTAATTTCAGTATTGTTGGATCAATCGGGCTTCAGAATCAATGGGCCAAACGTTTAGGCCTTTTTCTAATAAATATGCTATCTTGGGCCAGATTTCAAGTGTCCCTCACAAGAAAGAGGATGTTTTTTTTCCCTGTAAATTGTTAGGACCTAGTTCTGTCCTGCAGCAGAAAAAACAATTTTCTGCTCCTCTGAGGATGATTGCCCAACTTGTTTTAGGCTATTATATTAGCTAAGAACAAGACATATTTTCCCAAACGAGGTGGCCGTTTCCCCTAACAGTAATGTTTTTTTTAGTCTGAATTGCATGTTGTTCTAATTATAAAAGTTTTTTAATTTTTTTTTTTAATTAAATTTTTTTAAAATCTTTTTATTCTTTTCTTGGTTAAATTTCTCCATTTTTACTTGAAAACCAGTTTTTTTTTTTCTAATATTCTTTATTTCAATACTATCTCATAAATTTTGAGGATATAACAGCATATAAAATTATTAATGGATACCCTAAAATAAATACCTAAAAGAGACAAACCAAATATCACATTATCAATCAATATAAAAAATCTTTTGCCTTGTATCATATGAAAACTCCCAAAAAAAAGTCCACCTTTACATTAATATAGACAGAGACCAAAAGTTACTTTTGAATTAACAGAAGAGACACATACCTAATGGAGGTAGGAGAAATGGAAAGGATAAAACCAAAGAATGGGACAACCCATGAAACAAGGGCTACTTCTTTATATGTCTCCCAAACACATGACATATCAAATGCATTCCACGTCCCAAAACCTCCATTTCATCCCATTTTTGCTTCAGAACTGAATAACATAAATGAGTTAGTGGTAATTTTTATTTTATAAATGTAAAATATTCTAATTTAAATCACTTAACATATAAATAAATTAAGTTAAAAGACCAGAAAAAGCTACATGTTATTAACAAAAATCAACAATACTGAACAATCAACAAAGATCTACAAGCTAAAAACTCAGATGATTTCATTGGAAGTTTGAAACATTCATTTCTTGTTCTTATTTTTGGCATTGCGTAATAAGGAAGCAAAACCAAAGAGATTTGCAGTTCCTTTAGATATGTAAGGAGGTGGGACATTCAACACAGGACTAATTCTAACACCATTATTATAAGAGCTTCCTTGATTCTTCTTCAATGGAGGCTTTAAATAAGTACTGCTGGAAGATGATTGCCTTTGTAAGCTCTGCCTCTGAGCATCCTTAATTGGACCCCGTTTTGGATTTGGTACAGAACCGGTTGAATTGCTTCGGGACAGAAGAGGTAAGGAGCAGATTAGGCTCTTCTTTATGTCACAGTTGAGACTGCTGCTTCTCTTGAAACCCCAGAAGGACTTTGGCTGTGGCTTTTCCTCCAAATGTTCAGAATTGATAGCTACTGTCTCCCTTATGCTTTCTTTCCTTGAATGCTCAACTTCAGGAGGATCAGCAAATGGAGGAGAAAGGGAGACTAGAGGTGGGATTTTGCATTTTTGGACTTGTTTTGAAGGTTGAGCCCCAACTGCTGGAAGGATCATGCCATTTGCAAAAAGTTCATCAGCTGAGGAGGATTCTCGGTCGAAGCTGCTGCAGATGATGAACTCAAAATCTGAATTTGAGTCCAAAAGCATTGTATCTCTGCGAGATTCACCATGTTCTATAGGTACAATGCTATCTTCGTTCATATCATGGGAAAATGATATCCGAGGACTTGTTGCAGAACACATGAGGATCAACGGGATTTCTGCCTCTAAATCTGGAATTGAAAAAGGGTATGAAAAGGATTCAATTTTGGGGAGCTTGAAAGAAGAATTAACATTGACCAGGATTGTTTGGACAAGGAGGTTAAAAGAGGAAGATGGAGAGAAATTTGTGCATTTCAAGGAATGTAAAGGACAAAAGGGTAGCTACTTTATTCAAGATTTGCGGATTTTGTGCCTCTGAGAAAATTCACGGATCAGGAGATGGATAAAACGTTCTTATTTTCTGCAGAAGATGCTGAGGAAACAAAAGCTGTCTGCATATTTGTCATGGGTAAGAAGCATAAAAAGTTGGGGCAAAAATTGTGGGCTGCAAAAGCAAAGAAACAGAGGAGGAGAAACATAGTGCTGTGAACTAATGTGATGCAGAGATTTTTGAGAGATTTGAGAGCTGCAGAGGAAGAGAAATGTAGAGAAAGCTTCAACAGAAGACTTAACTTCATTCAGAGGCAAAGATGGTGGACAGCACAAGTAGGATTTGACAAAGAATAGTTTAAGAAAATGAGAAAAAGGAAAGTTACCCACCACAATAAATGGCCCTACCTGTCAAAGTGGGAAAAAACACACATGAACTCAGCCGAAAATGATGGCACAGTAACTAGTGGGAGCTTAAGATTTGAGATTCACTAATCAGACAATATCAGGCATTGATTGAGGCAATATCAACCATACAATATTGTTGGGGATACCGCATCATATTGAACCCAAAAAAACTAGTCTCTATTGAGTTCATGGATCTACATGTAGCTTATTTTTACTATATTATTTCAATGTAAATTTTACACTCAAATGTGAACTTCCCAACAAAATGTCACGAATTTTTTTTATATGTAAAGATTTCAGATTGAACTTTAAACCTGTATTTCCACATCAAATGACTAATGGTAAAATATCAATTTGATTGAGCTTCTTCTCCTCACCTCATTTTCCTGACAAACTAAATCAAACTTGAGGGAAAACAGCTGTGACATCACAATTTTGACATGGATCTTCTACCCTTTTGCATTAAACTTCAAGCTAAAGAAGGAATGAAACCGAACTTGATCCTGTGGGCCAAGTGGGTTTAGTCACTCTTGTAAGGTTCATATCCCCTCCTCAAGGCAACGATTCGACCCGGCCCCATGACTAAAATGTTCAAAAAAAGAGAAGGAATGAAACCATATTCAACAATTATTTTCTTCTCTTCCCATCTGATTCCATCATGAATCTGGAATTAAATATCTAGATGAAGCAGGTTTTGGATTTAGTATATATCAGCAATTGCAGTCTAGTTAAAAATCAATTAGATATTATGATACAGAAGCCTTAAAGGAGTAATCAAACCAAGCCAACATGCTCATAATGAAGTTCCTAAAGTTGGTTCACCTCCAATTTTATCACAACCACTTATCAACCTCCATTTTCTCCAATTTTTCTCATTCATAGGCTGCATACTTTTCCCTACTCTACTTCTAGTCAACTAAAATATTACTCAAATTATTTAAGCCATTCAAATTCTCATTAATATCACTATTAACTCGAACTTACTCTATTCTTTATTTTCCTTCTACCTTCCTATAAAATCACTCTGATTTCAATGACTTTTGATGTTCAACAAAGGGTGCTTGAAGTTCATTTAACCCAGCTGGCCACTCAATATTCTGAAAGTAGATGTTGCATTTAAAAAAAAAGACTAGCAAAACCCAAATTAATAATTCTCTGTTTCATTAAAAACAATCAATAATTGAAGTATACCAAACTGTAAAATGTTGCATGCATCAACTGAAATACACCACCCACCTACTCTACCGACATAATTCAGTGTGTAGAAATTGTCAAAGCAAATCCTTGTTGAAATAGATCTGTTAATCAAGTAGATTAGTTTATTATTTATGCCAAATTTAATCTGTTTTCTAGATTACTCAATCGAATTCTTGTACATGAAATTAAACCTTTCTTCCTATGCTAGATTCAATGCTATTATTTAATTTGGAATTAGGGAGAGCTGCTCACTAAAACATTAGGGAGAAAAAACTTCACCGCATGGTATTCCTATTTAAAAGAAAGCTAATAAAACTTTAAATAAATTGAAGAATATGTCAACATAAACTTGTGACGTGGCATAAGAAACTTTCGTACATGACATAAGAAACTTCTCTAAGGTAACATAATCCTAATGTGTCAGCTTTCTATTAGTTAAGAATATTATTGAAGCGATATAATCAAATATTAAGAGAAACCTCTTTTATTTTTGCCTTGGAGTAGTATACATGACATTTTTTTTATATAAAAGTATATGACTATATATATTTACCTTGGTCTAAGAGTTGGTGTACTTAACAATAGTATTTAAATATGAAATTTTCTTAAAGATATAGGTTAAGTCTCGTTAATTACAATATTTATAATTAATTTTATACAAATTTTTATATAAGATTTAAATAAAATAAAATAAAATTTAATAAAATATAATATTTTTACTTAAAATTTATAAAATAATATAAATTTGATATAAAAATTTATTCAAAATTAATTAAAAATACTTTAATTAATAAATTTTAATTTGTGCCCACAAGTTAGACAAATCCTTTAAATATAAGATAAACTTGGAAGTAGTTGAAAAATATTTTGGACAGCTTCGTTTACTTTGCTTTGGTTTTTTGAGGACAAGCCACACGGAGTTTCATTGGACAGATTGGGAATATCTATTTTGAACATTTCCTTCTAATGCACATTCATTGCACTATTAGAAGGTATCTTGACATTTAAAATTTTGGGGGTTTGCCTTAGAAAAAGAGAAGAAATTTCTTGTTCTTCACGAAATGGATAGTCATGCTTGACTGATTTGGATGTTTTATAAACATTGACTCCACAAGAAAAGTATGGCCTCTATCTTTCTTGTGATATCGTCCTCATTCCGCAGATCAAATAGGTTCATCTTTGCTGCCAATCACTACAGTGGCCCAGTCGCCACGGTCTTCTAAAGTCTAGGGTTCTAGTAGCCTTGAAAATAACACTTCCCCACCCCCTAATTTCCCTAGTTCAAAATTTAAAAAAAAAAAAAAAATGATTTTGTCTTCGTTAAGTTTGAATACAAGATTGATGGAAACCTCAAGATGCAATGCAATTTAACAAATGGATGTTAAGAAGTAAGAACTAGGAACCAATCTCACAAGTTACAGACCCATATGCAGTGGAGCCCTCCACAAACATACAGATTTACCATATTTTGTGATTGTGAATAAATGTAAATGGGCAAAAACTTGCCATGTAAGGCAATATCTCCGCATGGATCAATAAGAAAGAAGATAATGGACAAAATCTTTGCTTCAATTGCTTAATTCTGATCAAGATTTAGACCCCACACCGACCTGAAGAAAGGGCCCCCAAGGATCAATGAAAGGACAATCAAATTGGGTCGTCATCACCATCATAGAAGTTGGCATCTGATACGTGTTGACGGTTGTTCCAGGATTCCAGCAGCTTAATTTTAGTGAGGTGAGGTCCCATGTTTAGGGAAGGGCAGACAGAACTCCATTGAATGTAGTGTCATTAATTTTTACACTTCTGAGTATGCAATTGCAAATGATGTGCTCACAAAATAAACCCGCTATGTGCTAGCGTACATCTCAAGACATTTTGCTTCCCGAGGGAATGACGAAGAAATTGGAATGGGCAAAAGGCAATAAAGGAAAGAAGAAAGGAGAACGTCATTCTCTTTTTTGAGTGGAAAAGAGTGGCCTTTCAGAGAGTATGGAGTCCTGCAAGAAAGAGACTTGAGTGTTTTCTAAGTCTCCTTTGGAAAACAGAGAAAAGGGGACCAAAGTCTACTCTAATGAATTGCTGCGTTATGCAAAGGTAAGTGATACCCATTTTCAAAAGAAAAAGGCAGAGTAAATTTCCAGAAGTACCCACCAACAACCAGCCAATGTAGAAAGTAGCTTCATAAATATTGTGGAGACTGTTGTCTTGCTTTTGCTCCTGCTCTTTGGAAATCTGTCAAGACTTGGACCTTGTTTCATTATTTCCATCATTCCTACTCTGTTCCTTTTCAATATTCTTATGGCTCAAGTTATCCAAAATCAATGCTACAAAATCAGACCAAGTTTACTAATATAACTCAAATGATTATATGATCTCCAACACAACCAGAATTTGTCCAAAAATCAACTAAGTCCATCTATTCATAACCATAAAAGCGCAATTGAGTTGGACATCATGATAAATTTGCAAGGTAATAAATTTCATCAAAGACTATAATTCAGTTTGTAATGAATTAGAAAGTTCCATTTCTATTCAATGGATAAATGAATTGACAAACAGTTTTAGAAGTCTTTCCCAGGCAGTTTTTAGACCCACATTTTGGCCTATGCATTCATTGACTAGGGTCTAATTGCAATATTCCGTTGTTTCCATTTTACATGCATGTATTTTACATTTTAAGGATCAACTCTAACTGCAAACTGACTAATGGCATGCATACCGTAAACCATTAGACAAGCAAAACCTCACCTATCATGATGGGGGCAACTTGTGATCATCGAAGATCAATGACATCAAACTTTAGATTAGGGTTCATATACACATCTGTACAGGATTTGTAAATGGGGCCCCCATCCGGAGGTTGATCATGTGGATGAAAGCCACGTAGTTGGCAGTTTCTTATGACTGACATACCTCCTGGGGTTGTCAACCGAAAAATGCCATGCTTTCTGGATGAATGAAAGGAAAAGTAGAAGTTACACCAGTTAATAACATAGAAAATAACTTACTGAGGTCAAAGTCAAGGGTCCAAATCCCTGCAATTGCTAAAGCACTAGTTCCCTTTGCCAATCAAAAAGAAAAAACATGGCAAAAATTGAAAATTCATTATAATGTCTCACCTTGACGTATCCCTTGGTGCCATGACTATTGCAACAGCTTCTGGCAACATAATCTGAAGAAAAGCAAAAAGCCATTACCGTGAACTCTGAAGAGCTATTAGAAGCATACATATCTACATAGAACGTATGAGATATTATTCTACATGAATATACCCATACAAATATCAGCATTGATCACACAGAAAATGCTTTTTGGAATTTGAGATGGGTTGTTGTGTATCCAGAGTAACTGATAGTGAGTACAATATAAGAAAGCACAGTTTTCTGTGGAGTTAATGCATGAGAACTCTCTAGTAATCCTGTCCAAATTATTATGAGTCCATTTGACAAGGCTAGAGTGGAAGGAGAAACCTGATTTTTGAGGTGTAACTATCATTTTACTGTCAGATTCAGAATCTGACAAGGAAACAAACCAAAGGGGGTAGAATCAAAATCAGCACATTTTTTTGTTTACCATGAAAGTCGAGAGAGGAAACTAGGAGTGGAGAACATTTAGACACCAAAAGAAAATGAGGACAGTTTTGTTTTAATCTATTGAACTCACTAGTGGCAACCATTGGTTTCTTGCGCCAAACATTCTTTAACCACTTCCAGACTAACAAAGAATTTACATAATTGAAATGAATTTCCAAGTATGGCATGCCAACAGCCATCTACATATATATATATATATATATATATATCAAATAAATAACAAAAACATAAAATTTTGAAACTTTTACAATAATAGGAAGAAACACACACCTGATATGAGTAATGAGTGTGAACATCAATTGATGACATGAAACAAGACTGCGTAGGATGTGTCTGGATTGTGAAATAATGATTTATTGGTCAGCACAAAGGCCCTAACACATTCATCCATTCACATAGAAGACAAGCACTGAAGTGGAATCTATTAAAACCATGCAAATATCAACTATAATAATGAAGGAGATGGGTGATATTGAAAGACACGCAAAGATATTTAGACGTGAAATTCAAATACATTTAAGTACAGACTTTTTGTTTCTATACCACAATATTGTTCTGATTAAATTTTCCCCAATCTGTCAGTTAGAATCAACCCTTAGATATGATATTTTTAATAACTTAACATGGATGGAAAAAGTCAAGATTGATTTGAAATTTGGGAAGACCAGGTATCAAACATATCAATTCTCACTACTTGCTGCGATAATGTTTTCACCCAAATGAAAAGGATTTATAATAGATAAATGCCTTGGGTGACCATTCACAATGGTAGGGGGGAGTGTGTTGGCTTGGATTAATAATATACATTTTTCACCAACAGCACCATTCATTTCCAGTCAGTCTCCAATCATAAACTTTTTCTTAAAAATTAAACACTATATAGAAAAATTCATTGGCATTTAGAAAATTCCTGACTTATGTTTCAGAGTTGCATTCCCATCTTTATGTATAATCCATGTATACTTTAATTAAAACTTCAAGGTCAGACAAATAGGTTAAAGACTTAAAGGAAGATCTTCTGAATTCAAATCATACATTGTACCTTCTCTTGTTCAATAGAAGAGTATGCATAAAAAGTAGGGAAATGACAAGGCGAAAAGATGAGGCATAGAATCTTAAAACTTTCTGCTAATAAAGAAATTATTGTTCATAAGTCTATTCAAGGAAATTTGAAACTATGTCAGATTAGTGAAACCATAATTTAGTATTGTTAGTAGCTCAACAGCCAAAAAAGAAAAAAGGAAAAGGAAAGGAAGAAAGAAAGAAAGAAAGACAGGAAGAAACCCTATATCTTCATATTTTCTCACAACTTACTTTGTCAGGATAAGGCCAAATTAATGAGGATAAATGGTAGAAGTTGTCCATTTACCAGGAAAAAGAAACACAAAAACAATTATGCACAATAGCAAACCTCTTCATTGAGGACAAGCAAGAAAGATATTTTCAATTCACAACTTCAGCAAATTCAAAAGTACTTACATGAATCCAACCAAGGGGAAAAAGAGATTTCTCATCCTGCACTTCAAATATTTCCTCTTCATTTGTTGTCTGACACTGATCATAATGTAGAGATTTGGGATTATAATTAGAAAATTGAGTTATACAAAATGAAAAGGAAAGAGATTTGATTTGTGAAACAAATTAAAAATAGATATGCTAGATCCATAATGGTACTGTCATACCGAGTCAGATGTTGATTCTTGCTTAGGAATAATCAACGCTGTAACATGGAATTTTCTGTTTTTCTGCAAAATAATAGAAGTTAAATCCTAATTATTAAACAATAAACACTCTAAGTTATTGCCACCTACAAGTAAACCGGCAAGGACACCACACGTTTCTAGATTCCTATCAGTGTTTGATTTAGCCAGCTTCATGAAGGTCTCCATCATTGTAGTTGACTGCAATAGAAAAAATATTTAATAAGATCCCTAACATTTCAAATATGCCAATTGACTTCAACTAAAGAAAAAATAAATTCAATCATTAGGGTAAAATTTTGAATCTGTCATAAGAAGGACTTAATTATGCAATGTCCAATATAATGAAAGCCAAAGGGAATGGTAGAGACGCACAATGTGCAACTCCATGTGAGATTCAGAGCTGACAAAATTGTCTACTGATGAATTCTCTATTCTACATCCCGCATCAGAGACTTGTGGTGACACTGCAGGAACCAAATCTTGCATCTCAGCAAGTACAGGGGGAGGTGAAGGCTGCCTGGTAATATTGATCTGAACAGGGATCTCTGATTCTTCAAAGGAAATCATTGGACGAGGTTCCTTGACATTACAGTTGTCACCATTCTCACTATTTTCATTCAGATTAATAACAGATTCCACAATGGATGCTTCAGCTTCTGACTTGCAATGGTCATTCCTCACTGGAAGACCATTTTCTAAATATTTCTGCAGACTGTTTTCACATAAAAACCACCAGAAAAGAATGTAGTCATAAGCATAAACTTCTCTAAGCCAAAATAATAAAAGCAAAGAGAAAATAACAGTATACATTCAAACTTCTCATGTCATTTAATTACCACATAATTCCTCCTGAAATCATCTTTTAACATGTTTCCTTAGCACATACTAGATTTAACTTAGTACAAGTGGAAAAGAAGGAAGAACGATACTTCCAGAATGACTAAGTGACTGACCTTGGAATTTCAACTGGAGTCAGGTCCACGTTGCTTGGATATTGCACCTGCATTAACAAAAGAAAATCAGCTTGCATTTTGCATGAAGGATGAGGAAAACAGCAACGCATCATACCTTTACATCAGTCCTAGGTGGCTGCCACTGCCCATGAAGCCCATCTGGACCCAAAATCGAATGTTTAGACAAAGTTTCCTCCTTTGCTCGAGGGAAGTTTAGTGTCCTAAAAGGAACAATGCAAAACAATTGAGAAAAAATAAACAATCAAGCAGGCTGCACATGTCATTTATAACTCAAAAGTCAATCTGTTTGTCCATTCTCCCATGTAATGAACTAAAATATAAAAAACTAACATTATTAACAATAGTTATACAGATAATAAGAGAGCCTAACACGGTGCCTCAAAGATATTGCGCATCAATTGATAGAGGAGGATAAAATTCTATAATTAAAAGAAAGATGCAATTCATAAAGTTCTACAAACCAGTATAAAGAACTAGTAATACATGAATGCATTGAACAAACAGTTCAAAATCATTGACACAAAAATGTAGGCAATAATTTATGCCAAAACTAGCCATTGTAGAACTTAACCACTATATATTTAATTTTAGCCATGATTATTTATTTGGGGAATGAAAACCCTTTTACTTGAAGTTCTTATCTCTGATAGCATACAATAGTGAAACCCTAAAATTAATACAAATGCTTACATTTTCTGAAATTGCTCCCCTACTGACCTGGGATGCAAAAAGTGCGGATTACTTGAACCATAATAACCATATGCATACGAAGTTGGTCGAATTGCCTGTCAGATGACAAACATATTTATTTTAAATTCGCAGGTTTCCATTGTGAAAGCAATATTTTAAAATGATGTAGAGTAGCTATAGAAGACTATCATAATTGCATGGTAACTAAAGAGTGATCCAAAGCTGTTGGCCCAAATCAAGGCTGGAGAACCTAATCAGAACTAAGAAAAATTAACTGTACCTTTGTCACGTTATGGTTTGTCAAAGTTGTGTTCTTCACAGCAGGCCATTCTAAAGAATTATTCTGATAACTGTGTTTCCTGTTCAACTCATTGATCTTCTGTTGCACTGCAGGCTTCAACTCCTCCAGCTCATTCAAAGCGTTTACCAATCTCTGAAACAAAAATTTGAGATGAAACTATAGTACAAACCTTGAAAGAAGAGGAAGGACTGTGCAAAAAAAGCACAGAAGATATTATTACCTTTCTCAAGGAGACCTTTTTACTTTGTCGAGACGATCCATAATCTCGATGGCATGGTATTGTTTCAGAAACCAAACTTAAGGTGAAGGAAGAGAAAGAGAAGAACAAGGAGAGGCAAGTAGCTTCAGATGCACATTAGGAATAAAAAACAGATATCAATTGTATTAATTCTTTAGATAATTAAGTGATCATTTCATTACCTTGAAAACCTTAGAAGCATAATGTACAGATCTATTATATTCTTCTCTCCTCGGAAAATGTCAGCCTATGACAGCAGTTACAATATTAAGACGCAATGTGTAAAGATAAAGAAAATAAAGATACAAGCAAACTTAAAAGGAACAGTTACTCAGGGGCATTTAAATAATCAACATATTTGATATGACATATTGCTATGCATAAAAATGCCCAATCTCCTTTTATAGATTTTTAAAAAAACTCATAAATCAAAAGCAAAACACATAGAATGTATGATAGAGGATCTATGTTTCATCCATACAAGTTTCCAAACTGTCGGACTTCAAGTTCATCCACAATAAAAACAAATGGTTAACTAAAAATCCTCTAACCAAAACAAGAAAAATAAAATGCAATCATAAAGGAAGAGAAAAATCATCATAATAACATTGATGGGAGATCTGCAATGAGATTATATGTGTTTTTGGCTCCAAATTTACTCCTAACTTCTCAATTTTCTAAACTACAAGATTTTTGCACATCCAGTGGAGGACATTGGTCAAATTTCAATCTTTAGCTCTCTAACCACACATGAACTTAAAAACAGTCTGACTATAATATTCTCGTAGCATTAAAACATTGAACATCACATCTGCCTTGTTCATGTTACTACCAACATTGTCAGGCAACAATATCGCAAGACAAATCAATCACTTACACAAATCAATCACTTACACAAATTTTTATAAAGATTACCCAAAAAAAAAAAAAAAATGACACTGATTAACTCATTTCACAAATATAAAACAAGTTGCCTTAATTTCAATTACGCTTCCCAACCAATCTAATTAAACTACATTCATCCCACTAACATTGGGTTAACAAAAGATACCCCAATTATTTCGTTGGCAGCAACTGTATTCCAGAAAGCAGGAAGCATCTAGCTAAACTACCGTCAAATGTTACTATCATCTGTCATGTATAATAGTATACCTCGCTATACTAAATTATAAGTACTTAAACTTTTTCTCTAAATGAAAATTGATAAGTTTCTGCAAATGAAATCCCTAAATTCAAAACTAGAAATAAGAGAGTCGATGATCAGCTAAACTAAAGTCACAAACGATTACAGATTCCATCATAGATAGTGAAAGAAAGAGTAAAAAACCAAGCTAAACATTGAGTAATCACTGTCAAATTGAAGGGGGGAAATAAACAAAATTAAGAGATGGAAGGAGACCTGTTTGAGAATATTATCAGCGATCCGGAAGTAGTACCGGAGGGAAATCCGATTATCCACATCAATTCTCTGAGCACTCGTGGCGATGTTGATTCCCCTAGAAAAAGACCCCATATCTCTTCCCCCAAAGAATTTTTATGTATTTTCCCTTCTTGTCCGGTAGCCAGAGAGCAGAATTCAGATCGCTGAGTTTATTCCAGTCGGAAAATCAATTCACCGGAGAGCCGAGAACTAAGAAGCAGATCGTCAATGGCGGCTGCGGATCAAGGTTCAATTGACAGAAGAAGACGATGGCGATCAAGGGTCATTTTGGCTTTGTCTGAGGGGCAATAATGGAAATAGAACGTTTGCAAGATGAAACTTCTGAAATTCGCAGTGTTAGGCTTCATAATATCCACTCTCACTGGCCCTTTTGGGCCCAAAATGACACTAGATTTTGTTTTTTTCTTTTTTTGTTTTTTTGTCGCCTCCGGGAAATTAGTTAACACCTAAGTTAGCCCCTGAACTAAATTCTTCTCACAATTTCATTCTTAAACTTCTTTTTTGTTAATGATTCTTGGAGTTAAATTTTGAAAAAGATTTTAGTATAAAATTATTTCAATAATTCATCATGTGAGTTTATACAAAACTCACACTATGGCCAATGATTAGCATAAAATTGTTTTAAATTTTGGTTCTAAAAATTCATCATATACACATCATAAATAATGTTTTACATATATATATATATATATAAAAGTTTTACACACTATATTTATATAAAATATTGACTAATTCATCTCTTCACTTTTAATTGTTAAAATTTATTATGATTTTTTAATAAAAGAAATAATTATTTTTAATAAATATAATAAGAAATTAATAAATATCAACTATTAAAAATAAAAAATAAAAAATAAAAATTTTATATAAATATAATGATGTAATTAAATATTACCTTATCACTACAAGAAAATCCACATTTAATGACTAAATTATTAATCATTAAATCTTTATTTTCTATCACAAATTATTATTAGTGATAAAATTTAAATTGATAGTAAAACCCTTGTCACTAATACTTTTAGTAACAAATTATGCACTTATCACATAAAATAATCTTATAGTGATAGAAAAAATTGACATTATTACCAAGCTATTTATAACAATTTTATTCATCACAAAAAAATATTTTTTGTTACAATAATTTTCATAATAAATGTTACAATTGAGTGACAAAAAAATAGTAACAAATGCAATTGTGATGAAAAATTTAGTCATTAATTATTAAAATTGATATTCAATAAAAAAGATATTTATATAATTATAACACAAATATTGTAATAAAAATTTTGTCACAAAAAAAATATAAATTTATCACAAAAGCTTAATAAAAAATATTATCATTTCAATATTAATCAATTTTTATTAAAATTAATCAAGCTCGATTAAAATTAATAAAAACTTATAATTAATACTGTAAATACTAGATGTAAGTATTTTCATATATAAGTCGAGGATGAATTATATTTGGTATTTGACTTGAAAGTTTTCAAGTATTGTTTTTTAGATTTGGTACATTCCAAATACTTAAAGATCTATACTTATATTTAACTTAATAGGTATTAAGTAGTTTAGTATATACTTATATACTTGTTAAATAATATTTTGCTTTAAATTTTTTCAATTAAAATTTAATAAAACATTATTTAGTTTTAATTTAAACTTAAATAAAATTAGTGAAAATTTAATAAAATATTATTTATTACAACCTAAACTTAAATATAATCTAAAATAGCAATAGAGAACTAAAATTTGGTTTTATATCTATAACTCAAATTTATATACTAGTAAAAAATTAAATCCAGTTAAATAATTAACAATAAAAAATAAAAAATATGTACTCAAAAAATAAAAAATGAAAAATATGTATCCAAAACATAAAAAAATGAAAAGAAATTAAATAATAGAATGAAAGTTCTTCAAAGAAGATGTCTAGGTTTTTGGGTTTATAGTCCTTTTAATTCTCTATTTCAGTTTGTTAAAAAAGAATAATAATAGATGATATTGTATTTATTTTAATATTATGATATATATATAAAATTTTAATTATACAAGTGTAGGTAATAAGTTAGTTAAATAAAATAGTTAAACAAGCCAAGTAAATAATTATGAACTTTTATACTTATTACTTAATTTGATACTTGTAGGTATAATATTTTTATATCCATTATTTACTCAATTTTTTTTCCTATTTTAGTAGAATATTTATCTAAATAAATAAAATACTTACAAGTAATGAATATATACCGTACCTAATGCTCAGCCCCAGTAAATACCTAACCAAAACCAAATCTAATAGAGACCAGAGTGTGTAAAGTAGACCTTCACATCTAGTAATTCATAAATCTAAATAAATTAAAATTTTGCATTTAAGCAGGTGTTCAAGACGCATGGCATTTTAAACCTTGCATTGCATGCTCCAAACTGCTACGTTTCCCCAACAAAATTCAGGTACATAGACACCTAAATCAATGTGAGCGTCGTAAAGAATACCTTCATTTCACCTGTCCACCTCGTTAAAAAAATTAGTCCTGGCAAGAAAATAATTAAAAGGGGCATAATTCAACTAATTATAATGTTCCTTGTTGAATTCCCATAAAAATAAATCATAAAAAAAATTGCACCGTGTTGAATTATATGAACTGAAAAAAGAAATATGCATGTATGTGGAAAATTTTAAATAGAAGAAATGTTTTAAGAAACGAAAACGATTTTCTTTTGGAAATCACTCTTTCAACCTGAACAACACGTTTTAGTCATGAATGTATGAAAAATATTAGACATGTGAAATTGTCAACACGTTAAATTGAGTGGGGTTGAGTCGAGCTTTGTAAGTCATAGGTTCATTAAAATAGTTGTGTCAAATAAATTTATTCCAGCACTCCACCAAACGGCGTAATGATCCACCAAACAGCGTAATGACCACGCGTTTCATTGAACTTGGTTAGCTGTTGACCAAATTTAGGGATTGAAGGATCGAACCCTCAGTTGTTAACATCTGATAATACTAACCTACTAATTATTGTCTTTATCAAATAAATAAATAAATTTATTTCAGGTGTGGTTATTATTGCCACACAATAGTAAGTTAAACTTAACTTTGTCATTATTGTTTTTAAAAAACTTTGACTCTTTTTTCATTTGAATGTTAAAAATAATTAATATTTATTATTTAATTTATTAAAATTAAAAGTATGTATGTATCAATTTTAACTCTCTTAAAAAAATTAGAATTATAATTTATATTTA
>BPVZ01000134.1:519888-530222 GCA_020521535.1 Rubroshorea leprosula | reverse complement strand
TTTTTTTTTTTTTTTTTTTTTGTTTCTTGTCCGGTATCTGAGGTTTCGCTTTAATTAATCCGAACTTAACCTGCGTCACGCACCTAAAAATGGTGGGTGAGTCTCCCAACAGGGGCAGTTACGTACATAAAATCTCGAACTCAAAACCTTACTTAAACTGAAATAAACCGCTTACTACTTGATTCAACCCCTCGTTGGTCGTGTGTGTTACGTTTGAATAAAAGAAACTGAGCGAATGAGTTTGGATTAACAATTAAAATTAGAAAAGGTGTAATATATTCTATCTTTTTTGTATATATTGTTGAAGAATTTTATATTTTTACAATTTAAATTATATTGGACTATATAATAAAGACAACTAGATAGGAGAAGAACTTTCAATATTAAAAATTTTGCTTTTTATTTAATAATTTTTATTATATAGTTTGATATAATTTGAATTACGCAATAATTTTTCTATAATTTAAATCATATAAAAAAACTTATATTGAAGGGAAAAAAAAAAAAGACATAGGTGTATTTTTTTTCTTTTCTTTTCCTTTTTCCTCCATTTTCTCGGATTCAAATATGATTTTTTTTTTCCAATGAATGAATTCAAATATGATGTTAATAAAAGAAAAGGAAGAAGAAATAAAATTAATTAATTTGAATTTGTAAAATTTAGAAAAAAGTTTATACTAGCCATAGCCCTCAATAAATTAAAGTGTTAACCTTCAAAACACCTTCGATTAATATTTTTAAAATGTAATACTTAAATTGAATGCATTTGTTTATGTAAATCATATATGAAAATTAAAAATTTTTAGTTTGAACCTTTTAATCTATGATCAAAATAAATCTCTAATTCATATTTAATTTAATATATATATTTTAAACATTAGGGATGGGACTCAAACTCATATTTCTCAAACTTAATATGAAAAATTTTTTATAAGAGAAAGATGACGTTTACAACTTAATTTAGTATTTTTTTTTAACATAAGGAATTATGGGAGGGAGGGAATGGAAGGATTTTCCGATTAGTAGATCAACTAACTAAAATCAAGTATTCAAACTTAACGATAAACCATTAAATTCAAAAGATATGAATCAACTTATTTTAATATTTATTTCAAATCATTTACATAATTTATATACATACAAACCAATCATATGAATACAAACATTTTATGATGGTTAAATGCTGAATTTGGTCCCTCAACTTTAATGAGTTGCACATTTTTGGTCCCTCAACAATTTTTTGCACTTTTTTGATCCCTCAACTCTAAGAAATGCAAAACGTTTGTCCTTCTGTCAATTTGAGCCGTTAACTCGGCCACGTGGCATTTTTTTTTTTTATGACATGGTAAGGACAACTTTAAAACATGCTGATATGGATTTTTTTTTATGACATGTCATCTTCTTCCTGCACTAAAGACCCTTCAATGGCTTTCACGTTGCTTGCAAACCACCAATAAGATCTGTGAACCCTAAAATGGTCTCTCACCTTCACTCTTTGCAAAATCAATCTCTCTTTGCGAAATCAATCTAATTTGAGTTGGGTTGCCTCTACTGCTAGTGGGGTGAGTCCTTACAAAATAATATATCTATGAACCAGAGAATTTGAAATTCCCTGTCATTGAACCCAGCTACTGGGTTTCATTGGAGTCTCAAACCTAGCAGATGTTATCAAATCAAATTAACCTTTCAATAAATAATATCAATCAAACTCTAATCAAATTCCAACAAAAATACAATCAAACTCTAATCAAATTCCAATAAAAAATGCAATTAAATTGTAAATCGACGATCCGAGAACAATTACCCGAACTAGATTTGTGAGTGATTATAGATTCTTCGTGGGTAGAATGGAAAGAATTAGGAGATGAAGGGCTCACGGGTAATGAATGGGAAGATTGAAAATTTGGAAGAAGAAGGGTTTTTTTGGTTAGATCCATGGAATTGGCTAAGCATTTTAGGTTCTCAAAACCCAGATCTGCTGGGTTCCGATGAACCCAGCTTTCCACCGACCTAGGGTAGGAAAGAAAGAAAGAGAAAGAAAAAAGGGGAAGAAGAGGGATTGGGAAGGTGAGAAAGGCTGGGTTTCGTTTGCTAGGTTCATAGGAAAGAAAGAAAGAGAAAGAAAGAAGGAAGGGGAAGAAGAGGGTTTGGGAGGGTGAGGATAATAAGGTAATTGTATTTGTTTTTAATTAAAATATAATTATTAAATTATGTGGGATTTTTATTTATTTATATAATATAATTATAATATATATTATTGCCACATTATCAAAAAAATTAAAAGATAATGCCACGTGAAACTATTTAACTATCACATCACACTTAACTGACGGAATGATCAAAACTATGCATTTTTTAAAGTTGAGGGATCAAAAAAATGTAAAAAATTGTTGAAGGACCAAAAATATGCAACTCACTAAAGTTGAGGGACTAAATTTAGCATTTAACCTTGTATGATGTATGATTTTATATTAAAAAATTATTTAAAATTTGGCACAAACTTTTATAGGTTTCATGACTTGGACGTGAATGACTAGACAGCCCGATGTGTGGTCGTGCCCCAACAAGAATTTCTGGGTAATGTACTTGTACTGATATAAAATGTCAGAGGATGTAAACAAAGTTCAACGTCCTTCACTTGTATGGATACCAGCTGTCAACACGCATGAGTACCCTTCTGCTTCGTTAATAAAATTTGTTTTGTTTGCTGATAAAAATTTTTTTTTTCTAGTTGTGTCTCTTTTATGTAATATATATCATGATATTAAAAAATTATATACATATTTTTAATTTATATATAATTCAAATACTCTTTAGTCATAAGAAAAAAATATTGTATTTACACACATTTGTTAAATAGTATTATGTGTCATTTATATTAATAAGTATTTTATTTGTTAAAAAATCATTTTATGGTGGCTAATTTTTCCCCAAATAAAGTTTGGTTGGTTGTTCCTATATTATCAACAAAACCATTTGATTATTACAAATTCTTAAGAACATGAACGAGAGTACTAGTGGGTTAGTCAATTTATTGTAAATTTTCAATATACTTGATACATTTTCTAATTTAAAATATATTACAATGAATTCATTGACAAATTATTATTTTTAAATTTAAATAAAAAATAAAAAATAAAAAATTACATACAAATTTTGATGACAAAATTAAAAAGTATTATAATGTCTATTAAATTAAAAGGTTTATTAATTATTTTTTAACTCTTAATTTTAAGAATTATCTCCTTTTCTAATAATTTTAAATTGCATTACATTACAAAATTAAAAACTTAATAAATCATTTACGAATTACTATCAAGAAAGTAGCATTCCATACGCGCGATGTTCATTTATTTTTTTTATTCTTTGCCATCAATGTAAAATTTTTTTTTGACAAGAATAATGATTAAGAATTAAAAGTTAAAAGTTAATACTTTATTTTTTTATAAAATTTAACCATTAATTAAGAATGTAATTCACAAACAATCCTATTAAACTACAGTGATCACCAATAAAATATAATAAGAGAATGCCATCAATGTAGAATTTGTCTTCATCTATTTCATTTTAAAAATGCTTGTCCCATCATCATCATCCTGTGAAATTCTTACCTGCGACGGAAAAGGGTTGAAAAAAAAAAATTAATAAGATTGGATTCTTTCCCCACTCTATCGTGACTGTATCGTCGAACATTCGCTTTTTCCCTGCCTGTACCGTACGTAGTGCTTTTCCATCCTTTCCTAGGTAGACCCCGAAACAGCTCAAAGGCATGGGACTTGCCGCGCAAATGACCCATGCAGGCCGTCCCCACACTTTTAATAGCTGAGCAAGTAAGGTTGACCTGCTACTTGCTTAATTAATTCAATTCAAGGATATTTTTCCTATCTTTCTCGAGGGTTATCCTACGCACCTTCCATAAATTTTTTTTTCGGTGAAAACCTTTTATAAATTTTTTGTTGACATTTTTTTGAATCTAAAAATTTAGATATCATAATAATTAAAATGTTAAAAATAATAATAGAAAAGAACTTAAATAGCTTTAATAAATTAACATGTAGAAAATTTTATTAAATGCATATAAAACTTAAATTGAATGATTCAATGGTCAAAAATTTAAAATTTCAAATTAAAGATCTTAAGTTCAACTTTTAAGTCGAGTTCAGATTGATTTGGGAATAGAAGAGGGATATATAGTTCATAATTAGATATACTTAAAAAATTAAATGCATATGAATAATTTAACAAGTAATTTTGATATTTTAGATATCAAAAAGTTATAATTTTCACTTTTATTTTATATCTTCAACATTGGAATGATGAAAAATAATTTTCTAAATTTTGCAACTATTACAAACTAAAACTAAAATAAAAAACTAATAATTTGTTTAAGATGAATTTTAACATAAATAACAAAAAATATAAACGTGTTTAATAGTATTATAATTATTTTTACTTTTATTCTCTAGTAATCATAAGAATATGTTGAAAAAAAAATTAAAGTAAACGACCTTTTTGTTTAAAAATGCAAAATTTTAAAATTTTAAAATTACAATCATATTAAATGAAAATTTAAAAATGTTAATTTATTGTTGAATGCAGGGGGTAATTATTATTATTATTGTTGTTGTTATTTATTTAGGATTTGCACTTAAAATGCAACATTTTTTTTATATATATTTATGGTCAAGGAGTGCTGATGTTAATTCTACATATTTCGAGACTAATATTTTTTGTACGATTTAAAAATACACTTCTACATTAGCTTGATGCATTTAAAAAAAAATAATTTTCTTAAACACTAACCCTAAAACTTAAATTTTAAACTTAATCTACGCAACAACATTACTTATTAATGGATTTAACTTTTGATATTAAAATGTAACATTATATCATTTCTTAGCTAATGCCACCGTACCGTCATATCATTCAAATTAAAATCTTTTACTTGAACTTCTTAGGTGGTTAGCATTATTTTTTCATTTTTGATGTTTACGTGGTCAGCATTATGATATTTTATTTTAAAACTTGAGAGAATATAACAAAAATTAAAATTTGGGTTGTATGATAATATGGTGTACCCTTTTTCTTTTGTCCTCATGTAAGGAGTACTAATACATAAAAAAAAAAAAAATCTTAATTCATATCAATTGAAGTAATTTTAATAATTTTAATGGTGAAATTGCATTTATTTTATACAAATTGACTAAAAAGAACATGAAACGCCAACTAATTCAATTTTTTCAAAAATAAAATTTTAAAAATTATAAAAAAATATATAGGTATGATTATTGTCCATATAAAATTATTAAGATCACATAAATTTAAATTTTTTCTTTTTAAATAATTAGTTATAGTGTTGGAAATATTAATTTGTAAATTAATTTTAATTTATTAATTAATAAATATTAATTGTTGTATTATTTATTAACAAATAATTATAATTACTGATAATTTAATAATTAAATTAAATTAATATTTTTAAATATAGTATTTTAAAATTTGTGTAATTATACTATTTTTACATGTGGCTATAATTATGTTCTAAATAATAAGTCCCTTAAAAATGAGATTTTATATAAATAAAATTTTACTAAAAAAATGTATATGTTTTAACTATAATTTTTTTTTTATTACTACTTAAGGTTGTTATTTTTATAATATTTTTATAATTTTATTAAAAAATAATTAAGTTGAAAAATTATTAAGAGCCGCATCTTTATTTATAAAAGATTTTTCAATGTAGGCTCTCTGAGATCTGGAAATCGAAAACTACTCTTCCTCTCTTCCGTCCAAGGGAAAGCCTTTACACTTTCTAGCAACTTCTGTTTATTAATGGTCGCTCACCTGCCCTGTGCGGTCATCAACCGAAGCTGTGTCCCGGTCTGCGATATTCAGGTTTGCCTGGGTAACTTCTTGATGACCTTTTTATCCAAATTCTTCGCCTGCCTCGAGGGGTTCAAAGCCAGCCGAGCGGGATCAAGTGGTGTAGACGCAGCCGAAGACGGCGAGGACGACACTCCGAGCCTCTTCTTCGAGCTTCGTATTCTCCAAATAGCCACCAATTTCTTCTCCGAGCTTAACCAGCTCGGCCATGGCGGCTTCGGCCCTGTTTTTAAGGTATGTTCGGCAAATTTACTTGTCTCTTAGGGTCAGTTTAGGAAACGTGTCCAGGAGTTGTTAGGTTAGGTATGGAAAATGGAAATGAGTTTCTAGTAATTTACTGTACTAGCCCTGCTTTTTTTTTTTTCTTTGGCCAGTAAATCCCGTAAAAGGAATGCTTCTTGTTTCTTGTTTGATATTTTTATTTTCTTGGTAATATATGTAGTGGGTGATGGTTTTTCACTGAATCCTGTTTTTGTGCATCAATTGATTTTCGAACTCAAACATAGAATTAGAATGGATCAATGGAATGGAGTTAAAAAATTTAGAGACCCATTAGAAAGCTCTAATTATGCTACCAACAGCTTTTTTTGGTGATTGATTACCTGAATTGTATATATGGGGTGCATTAGTTTCTATTATTTTTGGCAGAAAATTGGAGGGTAGCTCAATTCACATTGACTACTGGAGGTATCATGTTGTTCTCTTAACTTATTTATGAATTGTGGTTTTATGTGTAATTTTAGTAGTCTTGATTTTGCTGTTGTGTAATTGACAAGTTTGCTTTTCTCTGGCTTGAGAGGAGAAAAGGTTGGCATTTTTTTGGGGAAAATCTTGAGAAATCATTATTATGTGTACATATTCTTGCAGGGTTTGATGCCAAATGGTCAAGAAATAGCTGTGAAGAAGCTTTCACTGAATTCAAGACAAGGATTGAAAGAATTCACCAATGAGGTGAAACTTCTACTGAAAATTCAGCACAAGAACCTGGTTACATTGCTCGGTTGTTGTATTGAAGGATCCGAGAAGATGCTTGTTTATGAGTTTCTTCCAAATAAAAGCCTTGATTACTTTCTCTTTGGTAAAAACCACTATATTTTTCCTTTTCTATCTATCAATGAAATATAAATGCATTAGTGGCAAAACCACTGTGCATCTATCTGGGTTTTATATGGGTAGGGGTAGCTGAGGGGATTTTACCATCTGAAATCCAAAAAGATGTTTAGATTAATGGTTGTCATGGAAATTTTCAGATAAGGTTAAATCTGCAACCCTCAATTGGACAACAAGATTTCAAATAGTCGCTGGTGTTGCAAGGGGTCTTCTCTACCTACATGAAGAGGCCCCTGTAAGGATCATCCACAGAGACATCAAAGCCAGTAATATTTTGCTGGATCAACAATTGAATCCAAAAATCTCAGATTTTGGCTTGGCACGGCTCTTCCCTGGGGATGACACACATGTGAATACATTTAAGATATCTGGTACTCAGTAAGTTGTTTCTTTACATCTCTTTCTATCTTATTCTTGTTTAGTTGTCCTTGCAATGTCAAGGAACACTAGCCATATTGTTTCAAGTTTTTTTCTGGACTACTTATTATTTACTGGGCAAAAGAATAGTAAAAGAGGGTTCTATTGACTGCAGTGGTTACATGGCCCCTGAATATGCCATGCATGGCTATTTGTCAGTGAAGACAGATGTTTTCAGCTATGGAGTCTTGGTATTGGAGATAGTAAGTGGGAGAAGGAACTTTGATGGTCGTCTTGGTGCAGAAAAGGCAGACCTCTTGAACTATGTAAGTTTAGTTTCTGAGACTTATAATAACAATCCTATCCAAAGAACCATGAACATGAACCATCAATCTTTGACACTGCAATCCATCCTTATTCTTCTTAGTACGCATAGCCTTCTTGGAATATGGATTTTGTTACTGTTGTTTAATCTTGCATATAACAGCAAAAGTTGAAGATAAAAATTTATTTGCATTTAGCCTATCCTTTAGATTTCTTTTATATTCATGGCTCCAAAATAACTATAGTTTACAATTAACGGTTCTTGGACCTTCCTTAACTCAGTACTTTATGCTTCCCAAATATTATTCTTTCTTGTTCTATGACATATTTCAAATTTTCTTGAAATTTAAGCAATTGGCAATCATTATCCAGGGTCTCTTAGAGGGACTCCAAAACTTTGCCAATGCTTTGATGCTTTACTGCTTTTAAGTTGACAAAGTCAATAGTCTTGCACTTAACTTTATAGTAACTATAGCTGATTGCTGAAGAACTTATATTTTAGCATATGTTGTCCTAAATGAATTGGCTTCTCTTCTGTCCGTTAAGCAAAGTAAAACAAGACTTTGGAATTATGACAAATTAACTTCTGTTCAATCTCGTGTGTTCATTCTTTTTCTTTCTTATGCAGGCCTGGACTCTCTATCAAAGAGGAAAAGCATTAGATTTGATTGACCCAACCCTTGAGAAGTACAACCGCGATGAGGCAGCAATGTGCATTCAGCTAGGCTTGTTATGTTGTCAACAGAACATTGCAGATAGGCCCGACATGAACTCTGTTCGTCTCATGCTTTCGAGTGATTCATTTACGTTGCCCAGACCTGGAAAACCTGGAATTCAAGGACGTACCGCACAGTGGACAACCACCTCTACTTCACCCTTCTCTAATACTAATGCCAGCACTACGAGCACTGGTGTTGCAAGGGTTTCTGGTGGCAATAGTTTTGCTGAGGATTATTCTAGAAATTCCATCTCGCATTCTTCTATGGATGAGGGTAGATGATTTGTTGACAATGTATTAGGCTTCGTTTGAGAATGTTGTGTTGGTTGTAGTTGTAGCAGTAGGTTTTTTTGGCCTTTTAATATCATTAAAATATATTTAATATTTATTTTAATTAATATTTTATATATTTTTATGATAATGAAAAGACAAAAAATTAAACAATAGAGCACTTGAAGTGCATTCCCAAACGAAGTCAAATGGATGGGGTAGTTTGCACTTCCATTGACATGGTGTAGATTCGCTCTCATTTTCGTTTTTCCCTTCTTTTTTTCGGTTTCCTGTGTGTAATTTTATGTTAATATATCACAAGATTTTTTTTTTTCGTTAAAATATCAATTTAGTCTTTCAACTTTCATATTTGTATTGAAATTATTTTTAGACTTCAAAAAGTAAGAAAATTATTTTTAAAGTTTAATTTTCGATATGAAAATAATTTTAGAACTTTAATTTAGTACCAACTTAGTTTTTTAACTTTGAAAATAAATACTAATTTAGACTTTAAACTTCAATTATAAGTATTAATTTAATCATTCGACCTTAATTACATATTAATTTAACATGTAGCTAAAAATATGTTACAATAATAAAATATGATTATTTAATGGCAAAAATATGACATAAGGACCCGAACTTACACCAAATTCGCAATTTCGGACCTAAACTTTGATTGCGCTCAATGAAAGTCCCGAACTCCATGAAATTCTCAAATAAGGACCCAATTGGAAGGAAAACTAACTTCCGTTAAATCTCCTATTATTCCGTTAATGTTCCGTCACATTTCACACCCGCCACTTGAAAAAATTGGTTAAATTCTAATTTTGGTCCCTCAACTTCATTGAGTTTCACTTTTTTGTCCCTCAACTTCATTCAATTTCACCTTTTTATCCCTCAACTTTATTGAATTTTACATGTCATTAATATTTTTTTAAAAAATTGATTTTATAATAAAATAACAAGTCAAGTGTTATTTTCATTAATATAAGGATTATTTTGTTATCAAAAATTAAAGTTTAGAGATAATTTTAATATTTTTTAAAATTCAAAAATAATTTCAATATAAATCTAAACCTCAAGGGATCAAATTAATGTTTTGACCTTTGTTTTTCTAGTGTTGGTTGTGCGTAGAAATACTTTTGTTGGAGACATTTTATGATCTCTAGTGTGGATGCGATGGACTAGTCCATTGAGAAGACCAAATGCATATAAAATTTTGGGTAGAAAAAGTAAGGAATGCACGAAAGTCAAGTCGTAACTTAAAATAAGTCATTTTCAAACATAGGTGGTCAAAACCCGTCTATCATAGACGGTCTATGGTTTCCATCTTCCTCGAAAAATAATATAAGGAAGTTGCGTTGTGTTGGAACTCGGAAGGGCTGACGCCTTTGCGTGTGCCCGTGCCACAAATTATTTTTGTTAAGGTTGCGCAATAATATTTTAAGAAATATAAATTTTATTTTATTTAATTATTAAAAGTAGATGATAATAAATAAAAAAATTAATATTTATTATTTAATAAATTAAAATTAATTTATAAATTTATATTTTTAAATATTATAGTTAATTATTTAAAAAATTATAATAGATAAAATATCCATCAAACTAAATAATATTCATTTGATTTTCACAAAATTAAGTGTGGCTACAAGCTTACAACCATAGC
>BPVZ01000134.1:509461-519788 GCA_020521535.1 Rubroshorea leprosula | reverse complement strand
GTGTTGCTGACTTGAGCGTTGGAGTGTTTTCCCCGAGGAAACAACCTCGGGATTTTCAGGTGTGGAAGCAGCTGAGGACTTCAACAGTGTTGGATTGTGAAGCTGCCCAAACATTTGGCGCTGTCTGTGGGAAACCTGAACAAGAAGTCGTGCAGCTTAACCTGCTAAAAGACAAAATGGTTCGAACCTTTACAGGAGGTCGCCCCCCAAGAAATGAAATGGACAAACAGGAAGGCACTCAAGTATCCGAGCCCGGCTTGAATGATTTTAGGCCAATGCCAAGAAACCTCTTCGTCGGGGGAGCCGAACAGGAGCACCTAAGTGAAACAGATGATGAACGAACACCAACTGGGCATGCAACCCAGCTTGAACAGTTCCAAGTTCCAACAGAAACAAGACAAAGACCTTTTAGACCACACAATTCACAGCATGAACGACTTGAAAGGTCAACAGAACCTGCTCGGACAACCGAGCTTGAAGAGAGAACCAGAGTTCTCGAAATGGCGATGGGTAAAATCCTCGCCCGCCTAATCCCTGACGACCCCTTGATTCCTTTGTTGAACAGGGATGCACAACCAGCCGCGGTTGTTGCGACTCGAAACTCCCCCACTCTGAGTAACATAATAGTACCGACCAGGCCAAGGGGAAGTGGGAAGCTGAATATCGAGCCCAGCTCGTCCAAACACAGTGAAGAACTGATGAGAAAGAACGCAGACCTTGAGAGACAGCTACAGGATGTGCAAAAGTCTATTGACGAGCTGAAAAGTCCCAGGTCGTGTCAACAGACTCTGGATTTAGATAGTGCCCCGCTAAACTTATCCATCACAGCGGAGCCATATCAAGAGGGGTTCAAAATCCCCCACTTAGAGACGTATGACGGCTCGGGTGACCCGGATGAACATTTACACACTTATCAGGCCATCATGAGAATTCAAAATGCTAACGACGCCATGATGTGCAAAGTGTTCCCGGCAACCCTGAAATCAACAGCCAGAAGATGGTACCATAAATTCCCCAGACACTCTATAGATTCCTACTCCCAGCTCGCCAAGCTGTTCTCCAACAGATTTGCAAGCCAAAGGGAGATTAAACGCACGGCGACCGAGCTGATGCAAGTTCACCAGAAAGAGGGGGAATCTTTGAGGGATTACATGCAGCGATTTAACAAAGCTACTTTAGATATCGATAACGTCCCTGATACCATCTGCTTGTCTGCCCTGCTGCACGGTCTGAAACGTGGTAGGTTCCTAGATGACTTACTGGAAAATCCACCAAAGACGTGGAACGAAGTCAATGAAAGGTCAGCTAGCTTTATATTGTCAGAGGACTTTCAGTCGTCCAAGAGGCGAGCTGATGACAAACAAAGCAAAGGCTAGGAATAGCTACCAAGAAGAGAGGATAAGAAAAAGCAGAAAGTCAATGAGCCGTGGGGGAAGCCAGCTGAATTCCCAAAATATGCTAACTACGTCCCTCTAACCTTGCCAAGGTCTCAAATTCTGGCACAAATCCAACACTGGATTAGAAGGCCCCCACCCCTGTTGCATGATTCTCCGAGGGCAGACAAAAGCAAGCATTGTGACTACCATCGTGTGTACGGTCACAATACAGAAGACTGCCAACGCTTAAAGGACGAGCTAGAGTTCTTAGCTCGCATTGGGAAATTAGAGGGGTATGTCCAGAAGCCTCACACCCAGCAAACAGCTCAAACCCACTTCCTGCAGGAGTATGACCGACCTCAAGGGCAGAGGTACCAGCTCGGCAACACGCAGGACGTGTATCAAGATAATCAATACCTTTCCGAGCAGGGCAGAACATACAGAGGCCGCCAATTCAATAGGCGAGGCCAGGGTCAGAGACCTGCCACCCAGAGCCAAAAGGACAGAAGAGGAGTAGGGTGTATCGCAATACCCCTGCCTTCTGGTACAATCAATATGATCTCTGGCGGTATGCATTCAGGGGGCCAAAGTGCCCGCGCCTGCAAGGCATACGCCCGACAGGTAATGACCGTCAATAAAAATCGGCCTTTGAAACGGCCATTTGAGGAAGCAGAATGGGAGGCTGCAGCTATCACATTCACCCCGGCAGATTATAAGCGAGCAAACGGAGAACCCGACGTTGTGATGCCTCATGCAGATCCGTTTGTAGCAACGGTCCATATAGGCAATCATAACGTCAACAAGGTCTTTATTGATACGGGCAGCTCGCCAGATATCCTTTACTGGAGCTGCTTCCAAAAGATGCAGTTGAACCCGAGCTCGCTGCAGAAATATGAGGGACCCATCTACGGGTTCGATAATCAGCCCGTCCCGGTGGAAAGGGTCATAACTTTACCCATCTATGTGGGCTCAGAACCGCGCTTCAGGATGGCTTCAGTCAGCTTCCTGGTCGTCAAAATGGAGTCAGCCTTCAACGCCATATTAGGAAGGGCTACTCTGTGCGAGCTGAAGGCTGTTATTTCACAGCCCCATCTCTGCATGAAATTCCCAACGCCTCAGGGAGTTGGGGTGCTAAAGGGGAATCAAAGGATGGCCAGGGCATGTTATCAGGATACGTTTAAGAAGGTTGAGCTCGCTGTGGCTCCTAAAGGCTCTGAAAACAGTAGGCCAACTCAGCCCGGCCAACTGACAATGAGCATAGCTGACATTGAACATAGACTTGAGGGCGTCGAACAGAAGGCAGAACCAGTGGAGCCAATAGAAACAGTCCCTTTAGACACTAACGTGCCAGAAAGGACAGTTAAGATCGGTACCAAGCTCACAGAAGCAGAACGGGCAGAACTTCTGGAGTTCTTAAGGGCTAATCAAGACGTATTTGCGTGGGCTACAGATGAAATGCCCGGCATTCCAGCAGAGTTGACAGTCCACAAACTCAGCACGGACCCCACCAAACGGCCAGTAGTTCAGAAACATCGCCTTTTTGGCCCAGAAAAACAAGCTGCAATAGACGAGGAGACACAAAAGCTGCTACAGGCAGGCTTCATCAGGAGAGTGGAGTACTCTGAGTGGGTATCTAACCCCGTGCTCGTCAAAAAGCCAAATGGCAGGTGGAGGATGTGTGTTGACTTCACCAACCTCAATGATGCATGTCCAAAAGACCCTCATCCCTTGCCAAATGTGGAGAAGTTGGTAGAGCGAGCAGCCGGACACGAACGGATGAGCTTCCTTGACGCTAGCTCAGGTTATCATCAGGTTCAGTTGCTGTTGGACTACCAGGAGAAAACAGCCTTCTACGCAGGTGACGCTATTTATTGCTATGTGATGATGCCATTCGGCCTGAAAAACGCTGGCGCTACATATCAGAAGCTGGTACAAATTATCTTTAAGCTTCAAATCGGCAGAAACATAAAAGTGTATGTGGATGACATGATAGTTACCAGCGTGCGAGTTGAAAACCACATAGGCGACCTGAAAGAGACCTTTCAAAATTTACGCCGAGCACAAATGAAGCTGAACCCTATGAAATGCACGTTTGCTGTGGAATCAGGGAAATTCCTAGGATACGTGGTATCCAAGAAAGGAATTGAAGTGAATCCAGACAAGGTTCAGGCCGTTCAACAGATAGAGCCTCCCAAGACTGTAAAAGATGTACAGCGTCTGACAGGTCATATAGCTGCACTGCACAGGTTTATAGCCAGGTCGGCTGAAAGGTGCCTCCCGTTCTTTAAAGCTTTGCGAGAGCCTAAAAACTTCCAGTGGACTGATGAATGTCAACAGGCGTTTGACGAGCTCAAACAGTACCTGGCATCAGCACCCCTGCTATCCAAACCCGCGGAAGGGGAGAGTTTATGCATGTACCTGGGGGTTACAGAAGAGGCAGTGAGCTCAGTTCTGCTCAGAGAAGAGAATAAAAACCAGAAGCCCATCTGTTATGTGAGCAAGGTTTTGCAGGGTGCCGAGTAGAATTACCCACTAGCAGAAAAGACTACTTTTGCCCTGGTTTACACAGCTCGTAAATTGAGGGCTTACTTCCAATCGCACCAGATTGTTGTTTATACCGATTTACCATTGAGAAAAATACTGCAGAAACCTGAACTCTCTGGTCGTCTTATTGGATGGAGTGTTGAGCTGAGTGAATATGACCTGAAATTTCGGCCGTGCACAACCATAAAAGGCCAGGCCGTTGCGGACTTTCTGGTGGAGTGCATCTCAGCAATTAAGGAAGAAAAAGTACCCGAACACCCAGTCTGGGTTTTGTATGTTGATGGAGCAACTAACATTGAAGGGTCGGGCGCTGGGGCTGTGTTATTGGGCCCAAATGGCTTTAAGTCCGAGCACGCATTGAGGTTTAAATTTCAGACGACCAATAACGCTGCAGAATATGAAGCCCTTATTTACGGACTGAAGCTGGCGTCCGAGCTGAAAGTGTAAAGCATCCAAGTCTTTAGCGACTCTCAACTCGTTGTGGGCCAGGTGAATGGCAGTTATGACATCAGGGATCCACAACTCAGTCGTTATGCCTCTGTGGTCAACAGATTGAAGTCATTATTTGCCCTTTTCCAAATTGATAAAATACCGAGAGCAGATAACCACCGAGCTGACGAGCTGTCAAAGTTGGCCTCCTCGCAGGACGTTAATCCTCAGAGATCAACAATTGTCAAGGTACTCGATGCACCAAGCTACACTGATTTCGCAGTCGAGTGTCAACTGTTAAGCACAGATCCCTCTACATCGAGTTGGACCACCCCGCTCACAAATTATCTACAAAGTGGCGAGCTACCTGAAGACATGTCCGCTGCAAAAGTGATTAAACACAGGGCGACACATTTCACTTTGATAAATAACCAGCTCTACAAACGAGCAGCCTCAATGCCCCTATTACGCTGCCTTACTCCTTATGAAGCTAAATACGCTGTGAGGGAAGTTCATGAAGGAGTATGCGGCACGCACATCGGTGGCAAAACTTTAGCTCAGAAACTCCTGAGGCATGGTTATTACTGGCCCACTATGGTTGAGGACGCGCAGGACTATGTCAAAAAATGTCCGACCTGCCAGTTCAATGCTGATGATATACACATGCCAGGTATCTGAGCTTGTTCTAAAGACCATACAAACTTCCTGTTTGTCTATAAACTTAGCATAAGTATCTTCCTTGAAATAGGGGAAATGCTATCATCTCTTACGTCTCCCTGGCCCTTTGCTTAGTGGGGTGTCGACCTGCTCGGCCCTTTCATCAAAGGTAAAGGAGGCTAGACTTTCCTGGTCGTTGCAGTGGATTACTTCACTAAATAGATAGAAGCTAAACCATTGACCACAACAACGGAAAGGAAAATAGAAAAATTCTTGTTCAATTCAATATTGTGGAGGTATTCTTTGGTGGCTTAAGTCATAAATAAAATATATGCAAACGTAGTTCTTAGCTCAGCTCCGTATCTGTGTGCAGGTTCGGCATACCTAAGCGGATTATCACCGATAATGGGCCACAGTTCCGAGCAGTAGCATTGAGATTGTTCTGCAACGACTATGGCATTGAGCTCTCCTTGACATCTGTGTACACCCCGCGGTCAAACGGACAGGTCGAGTCTGCCAATAAAATCGTTTTGTGAGGCCTCAAGACACGTGTTATATCCACACGTTTTAACTGGGTTGACGAGCTCAATAAAGTACTTTGGTCATGTCGCACGACACCCAGCTCGGCCACGGGCGAAACCCCGTTTAGCCTGGTATATGGAGTAGAGGCCGTCATCCCTGTCGAGGTCGGGCTGCCATCTGCTAGATCAGATCGTCATGACGATCAAATTAATGGGCAACTCTTAAGAGAGAACCTAGACCTAGTGGAGGAAGTCAGGGAAATGGCTCGAATTAGAAACATGGCACACCAAGGTAGTGTAGCAAGATTCTACAATAAAAGGGTCCGAGCTCGTCAGTTTCAGGTTGGCGATCTGGTATTACGTAAGGCTGGATTAACTAACACATATTCCCACATGGGCAAGCTCGCCCCTAATTGGGAAGGTCCATACATGGTTGCTCAAGTTAGCCAACCTGGATCTTATATATTAGCAGATATGAACGGGCGCCAGTTACCGTTCACATGGAACGTTCAGAACCTTAGAAAATTTTACAGTTGATTTGTGTTATTGTGGAAAATTTTACAGTTGATTTGTGTTATTGTGGAAAATTTGAATAATGTATGAGCAGTTATTGGAAATAGTACACACAGTTTTCCAAAATACATTTCAATTATATTCTTCGCAAATTCATTACAAGAGGTATCCATGAAATTACAAAATGTGTTACCAACAAGCCTAAGTCTAATCGTCCGTTAAGTCCACGGGAGCGGACGCGTCAGCACAAGCTGGGATGGAGATGGCAGCAGGGACGGGCTGAGGCGTAGGAGGAGTACTTGAGGGTTTAGCTTCTTCTACAAGAGCATCACCAGCCCAGGTGTCGAACCTCGGCAGGTTCTCAAACTCCTCTCCTTCTTCGAGGACAAACGGTGGCCATGTTGGCAATCCCTCTTCGTTTAGCTCCCAGCGGAGCCTCATCGTCGTGTCAGAAGGTTCAGTAAGGCTCTTCCCCTCTGCATCGAACTCTTCACCGTCAAAAAACGCGAGCTCGTTGATCGGGAAGTCCGGCCGGTGCTTCAACACCTTACCACGAACGTCATTGTAGATCTCAGTCGTGGTGTTCATGGATGCCATAGCTACGGCGTCCTGGAACATATCAGCACCAACCAGCCATTCCGCGCCTTGAGCTCGCACAATGCTAATGTAGCGCTGGTGTTGAGCTTTGGCCTGCCTCAGGGATTCCTCTGCGCGAGCAAGATCCTGGTCGGCCACAGCAACCCGCTCTCTTAGGGCGTTGAGGTCGTTTAGCGCGCCATCTCTCTCAGCTTCCACTTTCTTCCTGAGATCCACTGCACGAACGACCTCATCCATGGCCGCTTGAATCCCACTCTCCTTCTCAGCTTTCACCTTGTCTAGCTCCTCTTGCAGCTGGATGACCCTGTTGGCCAGCTCGTCAGCCCGGCTTTCGGCTGATGCAGCCCTGTTGGCCATCTCTGAGCTTTGCAAATGGTTCACCTCGTCCTCCAAGCTCGCCTTGTCTGAGGACAGCCGCTTGCAATTGTCAGCCAGCTCTCTATTCTGTATTCAAGCTGCCTGCTCGCTCTCGAATAGAGATACAGAATAGCTTAGCGCCTGCAACATGTCTATAGTCAGGTTTTGCTCCGAAATTACGCCAAAAAAAAAAAATGTTCATCAAGCACAATACTCACATCCATCATCTTCAGCATCGCAGCGTGAGTCCCGTGTTGCTGAATGTAGCCTTCGACACGATGACGGTCCACAGGCGGGACGAAATTCTGCATACCCTGGACCATCGTGAGCTGACAGTCGGGTTTGGTGTAGCTAAAACCCTCAGGGTATGCGATTCTGGGCCCCCCACTAGCTACTGGTGGTGGAAGCGCCTCAGTCGTGCTACGCGCCTGGACCGCAAGCGCCTCAGGTGAGTGCACCACTCCAGGTTGTCTCCCAGCATCCAACCTGCGCCGAGTTAGTGGTACGTCATCTTCAGCATCGGACTCTTCGCGAGCACGCCTCCGGACATCAGCAGGAGCAGGTTCTACCCTACGCTCGGCCTGTGGCTGCGAGGTCGAGCTGGAACCCTGCTCCCTTTGTGACGAGCTGCGAGGTGCTGCAGGCGGCAGCTCGTCAAAGCGCGTTTGCCTCCTCGCGCTAGAGCCAGTTCCCCTGCCTCGAGAGCGCTGAGCTCGTTCCCGTTGTCTCTCAAGCATGCTGCTCATCTCTCCTGCACAAACACGTGCAATAAGACTCAGCTCGTGAAAAAAGTAGTTGACAATAGAGTTGTACCTTCACTAAATAGGTTTGTGATATCCACAAACCCGCGCATAGCGAGCAGCTCAGGGGTAACCAGGGCTTCCAAATCAACTAACCCCCCTCCTTTCACATAATTAGTGATCCTATCCCTAAGCTCCAGGTCGCCCGGGTTAGTGTGGGGTAGTTCATGTACGCATGCCCTGGGCGCCACTTAGAGAGACGAGCTGCCAAATCGGTGCTAACCTTCTCTGCTCGCGTATCCCGAACGAAAATAAATTGTCTCTTCCAACGAGACACCTTATTCCGTATGTTCTTAAAGATCGCCATTTTCTCTCGCCCAAAAATGTAGTACCACCGTGTCTGTGTGGTACTCAGCCAACACAAAAATAGCGACCTGAAAACAATGGCCTTCGCAGGTATCTCTAACCTTGCACACAGCAGCATAAACCCTACGATAAATTTTATGCTGTTGGGAGTTAACTGTGTGAGCGCCAACTCGTACTCTGACAGAATGTCAAAAATCAGCCCGGATAATGGATCCACCCTGTTGCTGACACACTGCAGGCTCTTTCATTTGTAGTCCCCGTTCGTAACAAAACTGTCCTAGGAACGTGGTACTGTCTCACCATTTCCTCCAGTCTCTTATACCCTTTAATGGAGGTAGGGCAATCTGCTACCTCATGATGCAGGTTCACCCTAAAACGAAATCCGGCCGTCAGCGTATTTGGCGCTTTGCGAACGTTGCTCAACCTACCGCCTATGGTTTTATTTTCCCAACCTGCAACTGGAGGCACATTTACGGCCACTTCCATACTTTCCGGCGAGGGGCTACTTGCACTGGCAATGTTTTCTAATGACGACCCTTCAGATGACAGAGAGGGGTTAGCACCGGAACCCTCGCGCGCGCCTGAACTGGCACTGCTCTCCGGCGTAGGGGTTTCCGGCACGTCTTGCAGTTCCGGTGGTACAATCATGGTAATGGGTTCTACGGCTATCACGTTCTCTTCCCCTTCCATACCCTGGTTACCCCGGAGTTCTCCTACTTCGCTAACAAATTCCATTTGTTATTACCTGAAAAATTGGTTGTGAAATTCCTTGAGCAGACCGCCTGAAAACTGTGAAGGTCCTTTGTTGCAGAAGAATACAGAGAATATGGAACTGGAAAATGGAAACAAAAATGACAGAGAGGCTAAGTGACCGTGCCTAACATTACTGTACACACCTCTCTGCCAACAAGTCAAAACGTTACGCGTGGCAAGCACTTATTGCAGGGCGTGTAACGTCCACCGGCTTTAGCTGTCACGTCTCTTCAAATGCTGAGCCAGCATTTATTAGGGGGGGATTGAGAATACTAACCGCTCTGAACCATATCTCTTTAGAGATTTCGCAGATTTAAAATTCAAAAAGTGACAAGGATTTGCTCGTAACAAATCTCCAGAGAGACCAGCTCGTAATTGATTCATGATCGCTCTAGAGATTTCGACCAGCTCGTAACAAATCTCGCTCTGAACCATATCTCTTTAGAGATTTCGCAGATTTAAAATTCAAAAAGTGACAAGGATCTGCTCGTAACAAATCTCCAGAGATACCAGCTCGTAACTGATTCATGATCGCTTCAGAGATTTCGACCAGCTCGTAACAAATCTCCTCAGAGATCTGTCCTAATTCAAAATTTGAAAAGTTCGAGAAATCTGCTCGTAACTGACCCACGATCTCTCCAGAAGTTTCAAACTTGATCAGATCGTAACAAATTAGAGACTTCAAGCTCGACACTCTGCCAAGATCAGATCGTAACAAATCAAAGATTCACCTTAGTTCCGAACATCAAACGTCAGATCAGCTCTACCCCTACATATTTATATTACGGTGATGACTAAGGTCACCTATATCAACCCGTACAGGTCAGCTGCTTCAGCTCGTTCACTATACGCTAGCTCGTTCAGACGAGATCGTCCATGCGCATCTGCTCAGATCGCTGATCAGGCCGATCCCGCCTTGCCTGACCACCCGCTTACTCGTGCCTGCTCTGTAGGAGGTCGGCAGGCGACCACTCTGGTTTCACGCTGCCCAGATCGGCCGTCCATGAGGCCGGTCATGAACACAAAGTATCACTCCCCATCCTCAGGGTCAAACACCGTGCTAACAAAACTCCCAATCCAGTTTGTCAACTGAACACCGAGGGGGGAGTAATGTTGGGATTAGGCCCAACGCCCTCTCAGGGCCACATGCAGTAGGCCCAACTACGCACCCGCAGGCCCAACAGGAGGAGACATACCCACGTGGGCAGCACCACGTGGGCCAATGAGAGGCTTACATGTGCAGATACATGTCAGCACTGGGGGCTATAAATATCCCCCAGCCACCTCCGAAGAAGGTAATTAATCTCTATGCTTCTCTCTCTGCAATTACTCCTTGAGAGCATTTCTCTCTAGAGCTCCGTGTGTTGCTGACTTGAGCGTTGGAGTGTTTTCCCCGAGGAAACAACCTCGGGATTTTCAGGTGTGGAAGCAGCTGAGGACTTCAACAGTGTTGGATTGTGAAGCTGCCCAAACA
>BPVZ01000134.1:495951-509361 GCA_020521535.1 Rubroshorea leprosula | reverse complement strand
AAACAATTTAAATCTAAAATAAAAAAAATTATAATTTGTAAGTATACAATATAATATATAAATAATGATAGAAGGGCGAAGTGTTTGAGACGAAATGGAAGACCACTTACGTGGCAGCCGCATATCTAGTTAACGTGTAATTTGTCAAGTTTAATCAACTACGCGGCATGATGCATAATCAACAGATATGTAACTTTTTAAGTTAAAAAATATTTTTAATTTGTAAAGAAGGTTTTGTAATCGTTTTTAACTTCCAAAGCAAGAATCCATTCAATCGTATCAAACACAATCTCAACAAGTAAGGAGAGGAGATAAATTAATTAGAATCACATCAAATTCAATTACAATTGGATGCAAAATCTAGTTTAATGATGGCCATAGTGGGGCAAGATCCAAACTCAAAATTGATTTCTTTTGATATAAGCAACAATAGTTACAATACTCAAAAGTTCTTTATATTATTATTAATATAGGTTAAATCCTTATTTTAATGTTCTATTTTGATAAAAAAAAAATTTTTTGTCAGTTTTTTTCACTTAAAAAAGTTTTTTTTGTCCCTAAAATTTACAATCCAACTCTATTTTAATTCATTCATTGAGTTTTGCATACTTGACATGTTAGATGATGAAAATTTCAAGTAAAAAGATAAAAAATGAGTTAAAAAGATGTTAAAATTTGCTTCAATTTGGTTCCTCTCCTTAAAAAAAAAAAACTTTTTTTGATCCATCTTCTTTGAAATTTTTGTTACCTAACATCAAAACTTAACAAAAGGACTAAAAAAAGATCAAATTTCAATTTGTTAGTTTTTTTTACTTAAAAAAGTTTTTTTTTTGTCCTTAAAATTTAAAATCCAACTCCATTTTAATTCATTCATTAAGTTTTGCATACTTGACACGTTCGATAATGAAAATCTCAAGTAAAGAGATAAAAAATGAGTTAAGAAGATGTTAAAAATGAGTTAGGAGGTTTTTAAAATTTGTTCCATTTTGTTTCTTTTCCTTAAAAAAAAAATAAAAAAACCTTTTTTGGTCCATGTCCTTTGAAATTTTCATTACCTAATATCAAAACTTCACAAAAGGACTAAAAAAAGATCGAATTTCAATTTGTTAGTTTTTTTTACTTAAAAAAGTTTTTTTTTCCTAAAATTTAAAATCCAACTCCATTTTAATTCATTCATTAAGTTTTGCATATTTGACACATTAGATGATGAAAATTTTAAGTAAATTGATAAAAAAATGAGTTAAAAAGATGTTAAAAATTGCTCCAATTTGGTTTCTCTACTTAAAAAAAGAAAACTTTTTTTGGTCCATCTTCTTCGAAATTTCCGTTACTTAACATCAAAACTTAACGAAAGTACTAAAAAACGATTGAATTTCAAACTTTGGAGGATTAAAAGGAGACTTTTTTTAAGTAGACAAACTAAAAAGAGATTTTGTTGTCAAAATAAAGTAACCAAATTAGGGTTTTAACTTTTAACAGCTGATTTATTGATTTTTTTCCAATTACACAATGTAGGGATTCAGATCCAAAACCCAAGCACAAGATCTCATCGGAAAATTTCTCTCCATTCTTCTAATCTTTTTAAGGGTCTTCCTAGGATTCAAAGAGGAAACAAAAGAGGAAATCAGAGAGTTCCATAGATAAGATCCATCAATAGATTCTGAATCCGCTTCTTGCACGTCTTTGCTTTGGCCCATTTGGATGGTCTCTTCTTCCGTGTCCTGATTTTAGTTCGTTAGGATTTGGTGGATAAAAAGACCAAAGTACAACTCTAGAATTGGGGACGATTAAAAGTTTTTAATTTCATAAATTGAGTATGCATTTCTTAATATATAACAATAGAAACACGTGATTTCCCACGTAAGTGATTCTCTATTTTGTTATAAAAAATTTATTTATTTTTATCATTAGTCATAAAATATATATATTGTATCTTATAATTTAAATATAAAATGTCTTATTTTTATTTAAAAAGTTACTAAAATACTACTTAGCAGTGGGCAAATACGAACCCCTTTTAAAAAGCTCATTTTATAATTTTTATTACTCTGTTTCCCACCATTAAATTACAAAATTCAAAAAGTTTGAGCTTGTATATGGGAACGCATATTTGCTTTTAACGTATGGGTTCTTCCGTTTAAAAAATACAAAATCCGACGCTGCAAAGCCAGTTGATGACATACCGTTCGTCGTTACTAAAGATCATTCTCTCTGAGAAGAGAGAATCCGAAACTTTCCTTCCTCATCTGTACATTGCATACGCATAGAATACCGATTCCGAGCAAGCAAAAGATCAAGTGAGACACCTGCAGTTGTTGGTTCTTGTCTTCCACACAACAGCAGATGAGATGAGACCAAACTGGGAGCTCAAGAACTGCTGCAACCACGATCAAGTGGTGTTTCTCGTCACAGTAGCTGTCTGTACTGTTGTTATCCTCGCGGTATGTCTCTTTCTTCCACTCTCAGCTTCACTGCAGCTTCTCCTTTTTGTCTCATTTACCAAACCCATCTCACATTGATTAAGAGATTGCCAATTTTATCTCGAAGAATTCATTGTTGTGGACAATTAGGAGCAAATGGGTTTTAGCTTAGAGAGCATAAACTTAAGATGTTAGTTCTAGCTGAAAGTCTTTGGCCAAAAAAGTCTAAATTTTGAAGTAGATTAGTTTGACTTATGAAAACCCAAAAAAAAAAAATATATATAGATTAGATCTATGCTTTTGATTCCTGGACTTGGGTAATTGCAAAGCCTATTCTTTTTTAAGTTGATTCAGACTGTTTTAGTTCAATCCTTAATTCTTCCAACTTTGAATTGGTCAGAAGTTTTGTGCTGGCATTTCATAATTAGCTTAGTACATCAATTCTTGGATAGTTATGGAATTATGCAGATCAAAATCTCAGTAAAAGTGCCAATAGTTTCTAGGCATTCTGATGCATTAATGCATTTTAGATGCACTCTCTTGTGGTTTAAACTTTTCTTTGTGTTTGTAGCTATGGAGGACAGTGCTTCTGAGACCCTTCAAGCTTGTCACTGTATTTCTTCATGAGACTAGCCATGCTATTGCTTGTAAGCTTACATGTGGTCATGTAAGTATTTCCTTGTAATCCTTTATAGTTTCTTGGAAAATTCACAATATCAGTGTTCGTTGATGACTGAATGCCTGGGTTCAGTGATGCTGCACCTTGATATACTCTATTATTTCACTGCAGGGGTTAGTATGGTTAAAGAAAAGACTTCCAACCCTGTAATTAACACTTACCATAAAATTTAAAGGGATATAGTCCACTTACACTGGATTTTGTATTTTTTAAATAATTTGTTATGTGAAGTTTGCTTAACAGTGTCAATACTTAGCTTAGCTGTCAAGATGAATCAGGAAAGAAGTGTTGCCATGAGAAGAACGGAATTGCTTAACTTGAAGTAATACTATTTTTTGCTGGGAGGATAAAAACTGGGTCCCTCTATCTACATTTATTATTTTAACAAGCAACAAGCCAACAAACTTAGCATATAGGTATAGCCATCAAGTGCCCCATCAAGTGCCTTATCATACTTGGAATGCAAAGACTTGACTCCGTCAGCAGCTGCGTAAAGCTTTTGTGCATGTCTAGTGTTCTACTACCAATCTCTGTGATACATGATTTTCATGTAGCAGAGTAAATTTGAAACAAGAATAGAACACTGGAGAGTCAGAGAAACTCCATATGATATATATATATATAAAAGCAATAACTCAACTTAGCAAGATTTCACTTTGAGAAATTGGCCTTTTAATTCCTATCATTTATCTTGTTGATAGTCACCATGACATTGAAACTCAAGAAAATGGTAAATATCTGATTGGTCCAGGCGTCATATATAGAATAGAAGCTTCTAGTACTGAGGGTTTACCAGATATATAGGTCCTTCAAGGATCACTGGAATGTTGTGAATTCCTAATTGATAGTAAATGCTGCAGGAAAGTACCATTTGTCGCCTACAATAATTTATTCAATGTGATTTTATACTTGATTGGAAATGTTTAATCTATGACTCATGTATTTAATCTTTGTGGATTTACTCTTCCTTTAGATAGTGGTCTGATGTGATTGGAAAAGCAATTCTTTTCTTTTAAACATATTTAATATTTTACGTTTCTCCAAGACCTTTGTTAGTTTAACGATTGTGAATCTCTTTTTTTTTTTTTCAATTTGCTTCTATATTACCTATGTTTAGGATTGTCAGAAAAACAAAATATATTAGCTCATGGGTCAGACTCATATGAGTACAGCCAATTCCATGCATGGACTACTTTGGTTTAGTGTACTGTCTTTAACCCAGGTCAATGCTGTGCACAGTGGTGATTACCTAGCTTTGCAGATGTTACTGTATTTTTTATGATACTAATAAGGTTTTGCATGCAGGTGGAAGGGATTCAGGTTCATGCAGACGAAGGTGGTACAACACAAACTCGTGGCGGCATATACTGGTTGATCTTGCCTGCTGGATGTAGTGTCCTTTATCCTTGACCATGTAATTATGAATAGATGAATGCGCACATCATACACATTCTATTTTAGCTTTTCAACCCTGCAAAGTGTGGATTTTTTAAATATATGCTTGGGTGTATCGTCTTATACATTGACTAACATGTCAATGTATCCTGATGTACATTTAACCTATGGGCTCACTATTAGTTGTCTTAGAGAGGTCAGATCTATATTGTTGAAACTGATCAATTTTTGGCCTCTTGTCCACTTCAGATCTTGGTTCATCTTTCTGGGGAATGGTTTTGATACTTGCGTCAACAAATCTTCTTACTGCAAGAATTGCTGCAGGATGTTTCATTGCTGCTTTACTTCTTGTACTCATAATAGCTAAAAATGTAAGCAGTTATCAACATATCTACCATATTCTAATTTCGAGCTCATAATTGAAGTTTCATCAGTGTTTGCCAGAATGTGCCTGCTGTAGTATGTGTATCTCATTTGGTTCTTCACAAAAATTCAACATAAAGGGAATAACAAAAATCACATTCTTTTTGGAAACATGGAGACAGCATTATGTCTCTATAGGTGACAAAATGTCCATTCAGTGACATAAGAAATAACAAACATTATTCATAATGATTTAGCTTGTTGTTCCACTCTTTCTTGACCTCAAAAAGATCTAGTCTGTCATACTATCATTTTTCTACATCTCAAGGATGACTGATCATCTTCTCTGTTGTTTTTCAGTGGACACTTCGGGGACTTTGTATAGGTATGTATTTACTATTTTGGGAACCTACTGAGTTGCATAAATCTGGTTGATATTTAACATATGAATGACATTGAGATCTCTCTGTTGAGATATCAGGGTTTGTTGTTTTTCTTGGTGTTGTCTGGATTCTGCAAGAAACTACTAAAGTTCGTATACTTCAATACATTATTTTGTTCATTGGTAAATACAACTCTGCCATTTTACTTTGCATGCTTTTTTCTTTCTCTTTTATTTCAATAATAATGAAATATAAGGACTTTACAGTTTGCTTTATAATCAATGCAGGCGTAATGAATAGCTTGTTTTCAGTCTATGGTATGGATTTGGAACAAGGAAACATTCTCACTTACCCTTTTGTTTTTTCTATGAAAATACCAAATTGCTGATGCTGTTTATATCTTTGTGATGGTATAGATATCTATGATGATTTGATATCCCGCAGAGTTCACTCTAGTGATGCTGAAAAATTTGCAGAAATATGTCCTTGTCCATGTAATGGCGTTGGATGGGGTGCCATTTGGTAAGCATCTTACCTTTGAGATAAAGATTCTATTGAGTCTTGTGAATTGCTATTTCGTGTCACTCCCTAATTTCAAACTCTACTGGCAGGGGTTTAATCTCATTCTTGTTTCTTTGTGGAGCAATGTATCTAGGTCTTGTAATATTGTCTTGATTCTTGAGGTATTTCCAGTTTCGGCCACTTTTCTGGTCGTTCTCTTCAATTATTCCATGTTTTCAGAGCATTCCCTCCATAGGATACATATCAAAGTTGTATTGGATAATTTAAGAACTTACATTAGGGTGCAAGCACTGCAAACATTTTTGTGAGAAAAATGAGCTTATATATTGGAAACTTTGCCATGGTTATCTAAATGTGAAAATTAAGTTATCCTTGTATACGTTTCTGATTTCTATCTATATTCAGTTAGGTGTAAAATGGCCTTCTTTGCTTAGCTTTGAATTTAATTAGAATTAGTCTTGATCGGCATGATTGCATGTCTGCAATTGTCCATGCCATTGTAGAAGTAGAATGTGAAGAATTTCAAGAACGTCACTTTATTATTCATTTTAAGTAGGCATCTTTATCCTTTTCTTAGAAAGTTGGTTAGTCTTGGTGTTAGTCAACTAGCTATGATTATGGATGGGGAGGCCCATACTAGAGAAATGCGACCTTTTAATCATACCAGCTTACAAAAGACGTTTCAATGAAATTCCAGGAGTGGTGAGGTCTGAGTCGAGGTCTTTCCCAGTCAAGTCCCAACATTCCAGTAAGCCTAAGAGTTTATTCTATTCTATTCAGCTTCGAAATAGTATATGACTGATTAGAAGCAAAACTGAGTAATGGAAGAATCCAAATCTGGAAGGAGTCTGAGAGAGTCTAGGGATGAAATTTTGCCATTACTGAAGATTAAATTTTAAAATAAAAGAAAAATAATTTATTTAAGATATGATTTAACACTTACCATTTAAAATATGAACTTATTTAGTATAATATTAAAATTATTTTTATTTTTATTTTTTTAATAATTATTTATTTATTTTTTAATAGTCTTAATTCAATTTTTTGACTTTTAAAATTTTTGGACATAAATTTTAAATAAAAACTTAATTATTTGTATGAATAATAATTAAAAAATTTTTATTACTAAATCAATTTTTTTTTAATTATTAGGTATATAATATGTTAAATTTTTATTTAAAGTTTATATCTGAAATTACTAAAAATAAATAAAGAGAGTATAATAATATGATTTATTCCATAAAAAAATTTAAAAATACTAATAAAACTAAATATTTTTTTATTTGGAGTTACTAAATTTATAAAAAGTAAAATTCACAATCATACAAGTCTTAGTTTGTACCCTAATAAATGAATCTTCCAAGAAGACTCTACACCAATAATTTATCTGAAATGTTCTTCACGTGAGGAGCGGAGTGTTCACACTTTATTCTGTAAGTGGGAATATCGTGAAATGTATTGTGTTCGACCCCAACTCCTTTTCTCCCATCCTTGTTAAAATTATGTAATGATAGTAATAAATAATTGTCTTTATTTAAAAAAATAATATATATTTTTTTTAAACAGGAGGGAATGAGAGGGGGAAAGGAAGGGGCTGCACATTGTAGTTTTAAACTCTGATCAAAACCATGAATTTAAGTGCACCCGATCAAAATAGCCGAAGCTGTGGGTGCTAAAAAAAAAATAATAATAATAATAATTTATATGAAATGACTTCAATAATATACATCTCATGTTTTGGATTAACTTTTTTGTTTGATTTAAAGTCCCATTTTTGTTATTTCTATATAAATATTTTTTTCAAAATGATTTTTCTTGCGTTGCTGGTTCTACTTAGAATGAAACCTCCAGAATTTTGTAACAGCAAGCAGCCACACATAGTTTTAGCATTTTTTTGTTTTGTAAAACAAAGTTTTGAGTATTAAGTGCTTATAAAATTTTTTAAAAGTTAAATTTAATTTTTTTTTCTAATAAAATTTTAAATGTATAACAGAGTAAGTTGTTTATAAGAAATCATTGTGTAAATTAGAATGGACAATCCCAGGAACTTGAGATAGATTTATAGAGGTAAAAAGTGCATCAAACGGTTAAAATATTGCCTCCCGCTAATATCATCTTGCAGCTGGAAATTGATTGCGTGTTAGGCTTCTAATTTTACCATGTAACTTTGTTTTGAATTGATTTTTTTTCATTTAGCTGTTAAAGTACTCCCAAATATATTTATATACAATTTAAGACTAATTTTTTTAAACCCATCAAAGATAAATTATTCATAAAAAATTACCTTTTCATTAACTATCCAAAGAACATTATAAAAAAAAAAATTTAACTTTTATGAACATTAATTTCTGTGAATATAAAATGTTATTTACTTTCAAAGATGAACTATATAACATATTAATAACATATTCTATAAGAAGAAAAAATTCTAATAATTTTTTATATTAATTACACAATAAGAAACAACATTTCTCCCATCCCTTAGTTCATTATCCTTATATGTTATGCAATTTAAATTTAACATTTTTTATTTTATACAAAAAAAATTATTATTAAAGAAATTACTATTAAATTACTTAAATTATAAAAAAAAATTACAGTAACATAAACCTTAAATACAATAAATAAACAAAAATAACTAAGAAATGTAATAAATTAGAAGATGTATAGACTTATCAATGAAGATTCTAGAATTGAATTTGGTATGAAAATTGTCCTTTCACCTACATGGTTCTGCTTAAGTAAGTTCGTTCTTCTTTACTTTGACCATGAAATTAGCGGTTTTTTCCAATCCAAAAAGTTAGCGATTATTGTTATTGATAATTCCTCAAATTGGACAACATTGCTAACCTCAAACTTCAATAACAAATGCCAACCACATTCGTGCTCCAGTGATAACAGCTCACTGGTGTGGCACCTCAGTCCTGACTTTTAAGTCCAAACATTAACAATAATCCCCCAATCCCTAATATGTAATTGTAATATAATTGCTTGTTTCAAGAAAAAGAAAAAAAATTCAATACCAAATAGTTTTGTACGGCTCCACCATAACAGACTCCATATTTGTCACTGACTCCAGCATTTTCACAAACTTAGAATATTTTATGATGTACTGTTTTTTGCATCAGATAATGGCCGCTTCTGGGGGAGTCAATTGTACTGGTTTTCAGGTTCATAAATTCCTGTTTTCTACTAAAAAAACAAAGATACAGATTCATATTTAAATTTGAACCAACTATATAAAGTCAAATAACACCACCTTAAAACGTTAGAATCCTACACCAAGGCAAACAAAATCCATCATGACATCTTCCTGTTTGCTTAGAAACTTGTAAATGTCAAAATTTTAAATACTTCAATCGGAAAAGTAGTTCTTTGGAGGACAAAGAAACACATAAGAGGTGCATTGCACAGAAAAAACTTCCTATGCCTCTGTTACCGGAAACTCAAACACGACATCCTTGCCTGAAAGCTTCCTGTAAACTGCAGCAAAGGTCTCTAACTTGTACTCTGTGTTGTTTCGCTCCTTGGGGTCCAAAAATACCTAACCATTGGGCAAGGTCAGAATGAAATGAACATTGACGTCTACCAAACAAATAGAATCCCTTTTGAATATGATAATGAAAACAATGATCATAATCATATTATAACAATTAACAAGATAAATAATCCATATAAACCTATTTTTTCAAGATTAAAGCAATTTCATTACAATGGAGTGGTTTACCTTCATTATCTTTGATCCATCAAGTCGGTACCTAATGCGCTTCCCAACAATCTCAGCAGGTAAAACAACATCCTCCAGCATTGCCTCATGAACAGAAGTCAAAGTGCGACTTCGTGGCCTTTGAACAGCTGAACCTTTCTTTGGAGGCCTCAATATCCTCCTGGTAGCAAGGAGAATCACATCCTAACACAGATGTACATAAGTTATAATCAGGAACAAACATATCAAAGTCATTCCACATAATCAACAATATTACTGGTAGACAGTATGCTATTAGAGAAAAAGCAGTTAAACTTCCTCACGAAAAAAGGGGGAAAAAAAAAAAGCAATTTAGACAACTAGTTTACTCAAGTTCACGTTTACCTCCTAGCAACAACATATTCAAGTGTTCGGAAATAAATTTTCTCAGATGCTAAAACCAGAGTCATTTTTGGCTGGTACATCAAACCATGTGGTTACAGTCTTCTTTAAGAAGTAAATTTATTTTGAACCCAAAGTTACAAGCACCAACAGTACTTAGGTTCACAATGCCATAATGCACTTAACCACACTTGTCCATGAAAATATCATATATAACCAACTAAAAGACAAGCATGACATTCCCAAACAAACAAACAGAAATCAATAAATTGCACAGATCAAGTTTTATTTCATGCTAACTAGTGAAGAGAATCAAAAGACACTGTGCTTTGACATCTAATTCATTTATTGTCAAAAACTGAAAAAAAAAAGTTTGTTTAAGGATCAGAAAACTTGTAATACAGTAGAACACTTAGTTGTGCTCACCTTCCCACTAAACTTCTTTTCAAGCTCCCTCACAAGCCTAACATGAATCTTGCGAAAAGCTTTCCTCAACCTGTAGGGGACATGAATAACAACAGCCTTCCGATTCCCAGATACATCAATTTGACTGCATATGAGAGGAAAAATATCCCTCATTCAGTGGATAATCCCAAACTATTCAATCACCAACGCCTCTAAATCATACTTATTACTTACACTGCTGAATTTATGTAGAGATCCTTCAGCTCACTCTTCAGCTCCTGGTTGGTATTCTCCAAATCAAAGAGTGCCTGTTAAACACACACCTCAGGACATGGTTACATGCAAGAAGAAATCACAGTCATGAATTTCAGATCTTGAAAGTACCACCGTATAACGAGAGAATCTTACAAACCTGGGCAACTGACTCCTCAAAGTCAGTTGGTTCGGCATCCTTATCCTTATGGATCTTCTTCCTTGAAGTATACATCTTCACAAGCTGGCTTCTGCTGTTAATATGAAACACGAAAGAAATGAGCAATAGATGGCATCATCAGATACCCAAAAGTTAACCAAAGCTACACAAATTTAAAAAATAAAATAAAATCAAGCATTTTGGAGAAATCCAACGGATCCACACAATACAATTCAAGGAAACAATTTGAATAATATATAATGCATACTCAGTGCACCCACAATGCAGAATCAGAACAATCTACAAACCTATTAAATAAATCTCCAAAAACCCATTTTCCTAAAATCTCTAAAACCCAAATAACAAACAGAAAACTTCAAAAGGCAAAAACTTTATAAATACAGAGATAAGGAGAAATCTTTATTTCATAATGAAAAATGCAAGAAAAAAAAAGACAGAATGGATCTTGAGAGACCAATACATTCTAGATGGCTTTCAACACAAAGAAAAATTCTTCCCTAGATGGTATTGTTTTGGGTTTGTAAAGAACAGGAAGAGGGTCGCCGGAGAGTGGCATACCTGAGACTGAAGAGAGCGGCGGCTCAAATGACAGGGGATGCGTTCCCGTTTTCTACTTGGCAAAAACCCTAGCAGCGAAAGGAAGAACCCTGGGAAGCTTTAATATCAGCTGTTTGGGCCCTTAAGTTTTGGGCCTCACTAACCTTTGTTTTACTCGAGTTTTGGATGTGCTTTCGGCCCACCCCAATATCGTCTTTTGTAATTGTAATATGGAGAGGAAATTCAATTGGTGAGCTAAGGCCCGTTTAAACAGAGGCCTTTCTGGCCCGTTTTCAATTTGGGAGCTACGGCTTTTTGTTTTATTATTATTATTATATTTATTTTAGGTTGCATAATTGATTGGAAGTAAAGTAATGCGCTCTTATTCCTTAATTAGCTGTCTCCTATTTATTAACAAACTCTACCTATATATTATACCATTTGAATTTAAAATCTTTTATTTTTTTATGTACTAATCCTTTAGTATCTAAAACATATATTAAACCCTAATTAATTTAGAATCAAATCAGGTCGAACTGTAAAAAAAAAAAGTTTTACCGAGTTTATTTTTTTATTTGCAAAACTCGAATTAAAAACTCAAATTAAAAACTTTATTTAGGAAATCAAGTTCTTTCTACTCGAATCAATAACTCATTGATAAATTATTATTATTTTTTAAAAAAAGATATTACTATTGAGATAATACGGTTGTTTTCTGAGTAAATGCATCTTAGAAAGGGAACTATGGCTTTATTCTTGAGGGTCATGTTGATGCTAACCTTGTTGGGGTCCGGCGACTAGGCTTGGTGGTAGGTAGCAGTTGAGTCGGCAACCAAAGTCTAAACCAGTCACCGACCCTTTCCCCACCGCCCCATCCTAGCGTAAAGAGAATGAAAAATAATGAAAATGATGGCTTCAATGTCAATTTTAATCCCTCAACTTTAAAGTTTTGTATAATTTTTATTTTTCAACTTTTTTATGTAGTTTTTTTTGTCCTTTAATTACAAAAAAATATTTTTTAAAATTATTTTATCAATTAATTTGTTAAATCTATTCATATATATTTTTAGTTCCTAAATTTTTAAATTAAGGGATAGAAATTATGTATATATTATAAATTAAGGGACTAAAATGTGTATATTTAAACAAATTTAACGAATTAACTGACAAAAAAATTAAAAAATATATTTTTCATAATCGAAGAACTAAAAGTATATATAAAAAATTAAAAGACAAAAACTATGTAAAATTCTAAAGTTGAGAGATTAAAATTGACATTTAACCAAAATGATGTTTGACAACTTGTCCTTACTAGACCAACTGTAATATTATGATTTTTTGAAGAGTTATTTGTTTTGTATTTTAAATTATAATATAGGAACAGTTAGATGAAAATTCATCTTTATTCAAAAATTTAAATTATAAAATTTATGTACCTTAAATTGCACCATATTTTCTTGTTATTTTGAATGAGTAATACTCATATTGATGAATCTCACCTATTTAAAGGTCAAAATTTTGTTATCCAAAAACTGAAATGTAATTGTCAGCTTTCCCAAATAGGGCCATGCATATTTGATTTAACGTTAGTTTAGTATAAGGGTTAAAATTCAATAATTAGTAGATAACAGGTAGTTGATAGTAGTAGCGAATGGTGGGTGGTAGATTGTTAAAAGTGGATAGCAAGTGGTACATGATAGATTCGATTAATATAACTGTTTGAATATTATATAATAATTAATAGTTATACAACGTTAAATGACTAACAAAAAATGTTTAAAAATAATTAAATATATTTTTTATTGTTAAAATTATTAATTTTATAAAAATAATAATAAGAAAATAAATAAATAAAATAAATTATAATAGTGTAATATAAACTCTTTTTTTAGTAAAGAAAAAATTATATTATTTTTAAATAAAAAATTTTAATCATTTCCTCTAAGTAACATATTTTGTTTATTTAGCTAATAAATTTTATGATAAATTAATATAAAAATAAAAATATAATAATCATTTAATGGTATTAAATAAAAAACAAAGTTAAAACTAATTAGATAAGTATTAATTAAAAATCGTAGCTAAAAATTAAAAACTTAAAGTGGATAAATTTATTAATAAAATTAAAAAATTTCAATTTACTAGTGGTTTAATATAAAAACCTACCTAAATTAATTTTTTTAATC
>BPVZ01000134.1:429485-440450 GCA_020521535.1 Rubroshorea leprosula | reverse complement strand
TATTGTTTATGAATGATAAATTTAAATTTTTATCGGAAAAAAAATTTAAAAATTAATTTTAATAAAAAAAGTAAGAAATTAATAAAAAAGAAATTTATAAAAAGTATACATTTGAAACTTTTTAAAATTTACTGTTTAAAATCTTTTTTAATGTTAAAAAGAAATTAAAAAATATAAATATTTAAGAAAAAAATTTAAACTTATGAAATATAAATAATATCAAAAAACTGAAACTCTTACAAGTTTCACTAAACATGCTTTAAATCTCCGTTGTAAATATGCTAATTATCTAAAATTCAATGATACAAGAAATTATTTATCAATTAAATACCCATTATAAGCCACAAGGAGAAAAGGAAATAAAAACCTTATTTTAAATTAGTTCATTGAATTTTCCATTAAATGTGCAACAAAAACGGAAAACCATGTACATTTGCAGGAATCCTCAAATCTGAACTGAGACTCATTTAGGTTTCAAAGGACAACAAATGCAAGGCTGAGGCATCCAAAAATTGAAAGGAGATTACAGGGAAATGTAGGCCGTTAGGAGTTCCCACCGTTTGCAGAATGCTAAGGAAGCACACCAACCACCTCACAGAGCAACAGTGGTCACACCTGAGTTCGAGGTTCAAGCCCCCTTGTAATCCCATACACCAATCCCCCCACCCCCACAATTACCCAAGTTCAAAAAAAAAAAAAAAAAGGGAGAGAGAGAGAGAGAGAGAGAAGGCCAAAAAAATAAATAGGGCAGTATCAAAACCATTCCCAAGCTATTGTGGTTTGTCCTGTGTCGGATAATCTACCAACTATCATCAGATGATTTTTCTCAGCTATGTCAAGCAAATTGCTTGCCACTCAAGATCAAATGTTGAGACTGATAATACCTGGTTGTTCTTCCCATTAAACTTTTCATTGGCGTAGAATCTGCTGTAGCTGAAGCACTTGATTCCTTTGTTCTGGAGGCAGGAGATTTATCTGTTCTGGAGTGAGACTCATGACCTGCTGAAGTAGGGCCTTCTCCATCTCAGGAGTCAACTACACAAGGAGCAGGAAGGTCATATCACTAAGCGCATATGAATTGAGCTACCAATAAATGCTCTGCTAATATGAAATTCAAAAGCATGATTTAATTACCGATGCAGGGCGAGGGGGCTGATTGCCCAGGCCCACCTGTCTAGGAACCAATGGATATGATCCTGGAAGCTGTGCAATTGCTGGAGTGTCTGATTTGCCAGATATCCAAGAAGATCCTTTATCTACTTGCATGAAACCTCCAAACTGGTTGCCAAACTCTGTCACTAGATGTGAGCCTCCAGCCTGAAAGACACAAACATCAGATAAAACAAAAGGTAGTAAACAGGCCAAATCAATCTGTTAAAGAAAATTCCGAAGTACACCTTTAAGTGTCTATCAGTCAAACGCAAAACATGACAGTAGGACAGCTGAACGGTCAGACGATGACTACTTTAGAAAAGGGCTAACAAAGATAGTCAGAAAGAGCATTATTTGATCAAATCTTAAAATGTCAGACAATGACATTTTCACAGAAAACCTTTAATAACGAAGTAAATTAAAATGTCAAAGTTTAATCAATCTCAAAGCAGTTCACCATGGCTCAAGCTCTATGCAACTGAGGAAGATACATTATTTAAGCGTCACTGGTAGAATGATGTCAAACTTGGTGGGAAGATTTATTTCCACCAAACAGCATTCCACCCTATGCAATTGTTTCTGAAATAAAAAGGGAAAGGAAGCAAAGCATTCAAGAAAATAGAACAGTATGCTCAACCTAAGCTTGCCTACTCTCCTTGGTTGAGGCAAATGTTAAAGCTTTGCATATTTGTAAGGACGAATCATAGACAAAAAGAAAAATTAAAAAAAAAAAAGCATCATAAATACGAATATTTTCAACTCCATTTTTTCCCTAATCATAGACAAAAAGAAAAATTAAGAAAAAAAAAAAATCATAAATATGAATATTTTCGACTCCATTTTTCCCTAAACAAATAGGAATTCCAGTTATTCATAACTAGTCCAGTGAGATTGCTTGGATATATGAAATTATCTTAATCAAAACACATCATACAACGAAAGCACAAGCATACCTGACTTTGATACATTGACTGATGTGGTGGCTGTCCCTGTGGAAATGAAGCCCTAATGCCAGCAGAAAGCCTATTACCTGACTGAGAAATTAAACAATAAGGATAATGAATCAAAAAATTTTACAACCAAGATAATCAGAATAGACTTGTAAACTAAAACTTCTGACTTACATGATACATTGGATGTGAAAGATGCTGTGGACCACCAGGGTGCTGGAAACCCTTACTGGGGCCCATTGATTGGGCATATTGATGACGGAAAGGTGCTGCTGAAGGCTGTCTTAGTTGTGGTGGCAATGGTGGTTGCAAAGGCAGATTAGAAATTCCAGTTGTCTGTAATGGCAGTTGCAACTGACTGGAAGCTGTGGGTGTCTGGGTTTGATGAAGAGCAGGTGGATGTGAAGCAGGATGAAGAGGAGGTGTAGGTGCACCTCCAAACTGGGAAGATTGGGGAAGAGAAAGTGGAGGGTTAAGATGTCCCTTAGTCTGCAGTGGTACTTGTAGGGGTTGTGATGGTGTAGTCTGAGACGGAACATTTACTGAAGAAGCAGTAGCAGAGATGATTTGAGTCACAGGTTGGTTTTGCTGCAGCTTTCTAATAGGAGGTTGGATCTGTGGCACTGATACACCTGCTGGGTCCTGCAAGTCAACTTGACCAGGTAAGGATTGAACAGGCTGGATTTGTGACTGTGAAGGAGGCTGTGCTGATTGCTGAGGATGCTGTGATGGTGGTGGCTGAATACCTGCAACCTAAACATACACTTAAATTCAATACTTAGTCATAACCCTAGGCAGGTGCACCAATGTGAAGCTGCAAAGAAGAATTCATACTGATCAAAAGCATACCACTTGAGGAGGCTGCACCATTCCAAGCATGATCTGAGCCTGGAGAACCATAGCAACAAAAGAGAAATTGATAGAAAATAAAGGGGAAAATTAAAGGTTCTATTGAACAATGTCAAACAAAGATGCGATGATAAACAACTATAACAAAATTTTGCAGAATAAGAGCACCTAGACATCTTAACCATTTCTAGCAACAGATAAATACTTCAATAGAACCATAATGTCATAAAGAACAGGAATATGAAAGGCAACCACCAACCTCAACCTTCTTACTCAAATTGGCCAGCCTCTTCAGACTTAGATAAAGAGGACATGAGGTAATCCATATGTAAAATTTGGACAAGAAAAATGATATATTATTCTCTAGAAGTTAGGCTAGAAAAGTCATACTGAATATATCATAGCCAATTAAGAGTAATGAAATTCAAATAATCTAAAGGGCTTTATGTTTAACAGTCCAGATTGCACAGTAAAAGCGCAGTCCACCCTATGAATTTACTAAAATATCCTTAATGAAACTTCATTAAGTGTATTTTAGTAAAATTTCATTGAGGGTATTTTAGTAAATTCATAGGGCAGGCGGCACTTTTAATGTACGGTCTGCCTGCAAAATACTTTTTCATAATCTAAACATGATTAACTACTTAAATTTCAATTACTCAAGATAACCTGGGCCTAGCAACCAGCAAGATTGACAGATTGACCAGCCATCAAACTAAAAGGCACTAACTATTCTCATCTTTTGCCAGTGATCCATGGGAGTCAAAGTGTCCTCCATACTCTTTATGTTGCTTTTTTCAAACTAGAAAGGCAGATTCTACTCCAGTGATAAGAAAAAGGGAAAAAAGGGGGAGCGAGGGGGGGGTGATGCAATGAAAACCTTAACAGTAACTCTTTCCACAAGTTGCCTTTAAATAGCGAATAAAAATGTACAAATTCCAAGAGATTGCCAATGGTATCTATAATCCAAGGCATGTCCGTCATCTTCTTCATATTGAATCCATTGAAATGAAGTGACAACAGTAACACCTCAAGTAAGGTTAAAGAACTAACATTGTCCCCAATGGTATCACAGCTCAGATATTCTAACATCAATAAAGTCCCTAGGCTAATGATCTTAAGAGCAATAAGGCATCAACTGTATTCTCCAGAAACAACACTTAGAGTATTAGTGCAACTATTGAGCCTCATGGAGATTAGGATAATTGCTATTTAACCGTTACTTAAGGCTTTAACTTGGGTGTTAACCCTTTTTGTGCCCATCCTTAATAAAGTCATATTGCCTCTCTTTTTTTCATTTTAAATAATTTCCCACCCCCTATTTCCAGCGAAAATGCTATATCCCAACCAAATCTGAATACCTACGTTTAAAGCAATTCTCCCATTCTCCCAAATAGGCAAATAGCAATGCAGCAACTGGTTCAAAAACTCAAACCATGAAGAGAATAGGCCAGCAACACAACAATTTAGGACAAAAGAACGTAACTTCAAACGGTAACCACAACTGGGTATGCAGACAAAAGCAAACCTGGAAAAGGGCTTTAGTCAAGGGAGGGTTTTGTTTTAGGATCTGCCTCGCTTGTTGCTGGTTCTGCTCGATAAGCGTCTGCAAAAATTCAACAAAAAAAAGAAGAAGAAGAAGAAGAAGAAGAAAATTTTATAAATAATGAGTCTTTAGGAGCCACTGAAAGACATTATGGTATAAAAACATATGAAAGTGTAGAGATTAAAAAATGAAATCGAGATCGACAGAAAGTGCATGCGAGCGTATTTGTGTCTGCTTTTGTGAAAGCGAAATATACCTTCATCTGCGACATGATGTCGTAAAGTTGGTTCTTCGACATGCCGGCGATGTTCGCTGGCAATTCGTCGCCGGTGACTTGCTTTCCCGCCATTGTTTCTGAGTCGACCTTGAAGTTCTGGGACAAGGAAGTGTGAATTTAAATGCTAAGCTAGGGAATAAGGTTAGCAATAAAGGCCCATTTTTTTTTTCTGGTAGAGAAGATTGGGCCTTTGGACATTTTATTGGGTCTTCGTCATTAAGAACAAATCCATCTTGCACTTGCATTTTTCTTTTTTCTTTTTTCTTTTTCTCCCCACACTTTCATCAAATTTTTATAGTTCAAATAATTTTTCTCCTTCATTTTTTATTGTAAAAGTTGTCTGCAGTCTAATACTGAGCTCTCTTGATTTTTATTTTGTAATTTAATATAATATAAACTATAAAACAGTTTTTTATATATATAAAAAAAAGACAATTAAAAATATTGAAACTTAAAATCTTGCTGCAATGGTAAAGAGGCCTTGAGAGTTGAGACCTTCAAGCCTTGCTAGAGATGGCAAAAATTTTTCAAAACTATATATGTAATCTTCTAATTTTATATTTGGATCGAGAAAAATAGAGGGAAAAAGAAGGAAGAGAAGGGAAATTATATGATTTTCTTTTCTTTCATTTCCTTCTATTTTCTTCCTTTCATTTAAATAAATAATTAAATTAAAGTAACAAATCAAGTAAAGGAAATTTTTCTCCTCTCTTTTTTTTTTTTTTTACCTAAACACATACTCTTAAAATTCAGTTTACTTTTAAATATCATATTCCCAAACACTTTGGAATTTTACATCGATGTATCGTCGTCGTCGTCATCAACATCATCATCATTATTATTATTTTCATAGTACCCATGCTGCTTTCATTACTTAAATTCCAAAGATACATCAGTACAAAATCATAACATATTAGTAACTAATAGAGTCGATACAGAGGGTGGATAATTCAATCCCATCATAAGTCCCTGTAAGTGGACTGCCTTTTGCACCATCACATAGGCAACCTTATTGCACTCCCTTTGAACATGAACAAAAGGTACATGGTCCAGCCCCAACGCAATCCTTTTAACATTGGCGATGAAACTTTCATTGCATTTCACAGTTTTTTATTTCAAAAGATTGGCAGAGACAGAAATTCCAATAGGAATCCTCATTCTCGGAGATAGAGACTAGGGGAAAAGTTTGACACCATCAAATTTCCCATAGAGATCCATGTCCTTGAGGTTAGCAAGGACAGGGATGGCATGGCTCTCTATGACTGCAAAAAATCCCTTTGTTCTTCCCCGTTGGATAAAAGTTGAGCTCTTGACATCTAATTATAGCCATCATTTAGATGAATGAATTCTATAATAATGAGAAGAATATATGATGAAATTTTGTGATGATAGCAATAATCTAAATCAAGAGATCATAATTGTACAATAATGGTGATCTCAACCGAACTTTACACGATATATAAGATACAAAGTTGGGAGAAACATAAGAAATTAAAATGTCTTGGTTGGTACAACTGTCAAGATCATCTGCAACATTCCTTGCATATAGTACAAGGCAAAATCCCAACTTGGTTTTTCCATTTTGAGATTTCCTAGTCACAATTGAGCTTCATGGACAGTAAGCTAGAGCTAACAACAAAGGACAAGGAGAAAGCAGAAGGGACTTCCCTCTTATGCACAATTACAAGACACAAACAGTACACATCTATGTTAACTACGTACACATAAGATTTTGGACCATAATTACACCACTAATTGAGATATATTGTTTCCTTGAAACTCCGTACAATTTGGTAATTAAGATCAATAGTTAGGTTTTCTCAACAAATTCACCAGATAGAGTCCAAATTGAATGGTTGCTCCTGTTGTGGTTGTGGTGCCGTAGAAGGAGAAGAAGAAGCTTGGAAACCTGATGCTAAACCGCTTCCCAATTGAGGCATTCCTTGTGGTAGGAATGTTGAAAATTCCATGTTCGTCATACCATTAAGAACATCTCTTGGTTGATTATAAGTACCTTTAAGTTGCAAGGCCTTGAGAAGCCAAGAATTCATGGAAATATTGGAGCTCAACAAGTTTGAAGGCCATGTTAACGACGGTAGGGTAGCCAAATCCATGTTCAAATTCATATTCATGTTGAGGTTGCCATTGGTATCGGTGGTGTAGCTTTGTGTTGTGAGATTACTGAACCCACTAGAGGAATTGGCAATATTAGGAAACTCAACATCTCCAAATTCATTCACAATTGAATTTGTATCACATGGAGATCCTGGGGATGGCTGTGAGGATGAGGATTGCTGTGGCTTTTTGGCTGCTGCAGTCTTTTGAAATACCCTACAAACTACCCATTCCTCCTGGAAAATTAACATCAATAGAACAAATCAAATGAGAATGATTAATCTCCAAGCAAGGACAAAATTAGAGAACTTCAAAAAGGAGGATTTTAATAGAATCAAAAGTCGAAATGAAAAGATGTTTCAATTGGTAAGAATTGAATAACCTTCTTATATACATGTTAAAACTATATAGTCTTAAAAAGCCTTTTTTTTATTTGTCTTGATAAAAATCACATTAGTCCAAATTTTAAAGTATGAAAAGATAAAAATACCTTTAATGAAGTAGTTATGTATAAAGATTAATTCATTAATGGTGTTTGCCTTTCTACCCCTTGAAGTATTGATATTTTTTCTTGCAAGGTAGATTGAAAAACACTTTTTGTTATAGCTAGGAGTTTTTTCTTTTGGACAATATAATCTATAGTTTTTGTTGTTAATTTACCTTTGCTGGTTTGAAAGGGTGCTTGCTTTCAAGCCTGTACTCATGCATAACCCAATTGCTTTTCTCACCCTTGGGAGCTCTTCCTCTGTAGAAAACTAGGGTTTTTTTCATGCCAACAAGCACACCAGCTCGAAAAATTTCCTTGTCCTTGCCCGTGGTTTTCCAGTAGCCTGCTTCAGTGGCCCGGTTGGTTCGGAGTCCGGTTGGGTACTTTCGATCTTTCATGCTAAAGAAATACCATTCTTTCTCCCCCATTGATGCCTTGGCTACAACATTTAATTACACATCAATTATTAATGGACTTCAACATCATCAATCCTAATTAATTTGTTTGGCCAACCAAAATGAGATGAACAAATAAAGACTCTACTCTTGACTCATTATTTAATTTGGTTTTATAAATTTGAAGAGATTACATGGTAATGGTAGCTATTGCAAAAAAAAAAAATTACTTTCTAGTTTCTACTAATTAATTAGTTAATTATTAATACTATATATATAGTGTAGAAAATTTCCAAATTAATATTTTGGTAAAAATCTACTTAAGTATAAGGGATGTTTTGATGTAGAGGTTTGAAGTTAATGGATAGTAATTTGGATTAATCAAACTAATAAAAGTATATTTAGATTATAAACAATACTAATAACTATCAGGTCATCAAAATATCTTCTACCATCTATTGCATTTGAACCAATAGTAATTATATGGTTAGCAAGAGTTGTAATTAGAAACTAGCCATGGATATACACTTGGAAAGAAATTAACGCGACAGTACTAAGAGAACAGTATACCTGGAAGGTCCCAAGGTTCACATTTGTTGAGATCCACATCAACAATAGCCTTGGATGTAAAATTGAAATCTGCGACCTTGTGGGAGAGATAATACGTGATGAGTTCTTCATCTGTTGGGTGGAATCTGAATCCAGGAGGAAGATTATTAACATCATCCATATATCCCAACTTTCAAATCTCCTGTCACGAAGAAAAAGGCGATAACTGGCACAAAAGCACTGATGATGCAACAGAATGAGCTTATAAAGACACCAGGTAGCGTGCTCTTTATGTTTCCGTAACTCACCCTTGAAGAGGAAGCAGCCATGGCCACCCTTTTTTAAATCTTGATAATTACATCTAACACTTTGACAAACTGTCGCTAGGGTTTCGAAAATGTCAATCAATTCCCAAAAAACCAATCAAAAACAGTGAATTTGACTTTCTTGATGCCGATTTTTCGTCCAAGAATATAGGGAGAGTTCTGAATTTTGGGGGAAATGTAGTGGCAAAATGTGCATGAGGGTTGAGTCTTTGTCACACAAAAATTGATTAAGACTAATCCTGTGTCCAACCACCTTCACCCATTCCTACCCACCGGAACCCTAATCCAATGGGAACGTTCAACACAACCTTAGAGACGCTTTATCAACCAATATATTATCAACACCCGTTGGCATCTGTCATCATTAACATATGAATTACATAATTAAGTACGTACTAATTAAGTGAAATGTGCCAATTTTCTCTTACATTAATTTATTTGTTAGCTAAATCTATATGATTTCCAATTATTGATAATTAATAAAAATAATAATAATGACGATTTTAATATCACATGTTACATTATGCAGCTAAATTCTCAGCAAACTCATTTCTTAATTGAAAAAATATATTAAGTTTAGCAAACTAATTACTTTGGGTGATTGAGATTAATTTAAATAATCTCAAATCTCGACCGCTAATCCAAGTTTTAGGTGTGCAAAAAGATTGTAATCTCAGGGCTGACAACGCGGGGAGGGAATATTTGCAAATTGACAGTTTGAAGATATCCATAAAGAAAATGAATGAAGAAAATTTTACTTAGAGTAGTTAAAAGGATCACCAACCCAGGCGACTGCATATGTCTTTGGTAAGCAATAAGGGTTGAATCTTAATTTTGATGTGTATATTGTACGTGTTCTTAAATGTCAATCCTAACGACAACTTTTAATTCATTCTATCTCCGTATTAATTGGGTTTCTAGAAACACAAATATATGTCTCCTACACAAGGCTCCTTTTCGTCCGGGTAATTGGTGCCCTCTTTTTATGGTAACAGGAAGGTATAGAATTCTGGAAAACTTTTTGGCAAAAAATTGTTTGAGCTAAAATATGAAAAATGATAATCTAATTATAATATAATGTGATATTAAACATTTATAATTATAATATATTATTAAATAATTAATTTTATTTAAAAGATCATTTATGATATTATATATATTTATTTAATTGTTCTATTAAAATCCTACAGATGGCATAATATTTATATAATTGCGGATTTGAAATACTCCATCCATTTCAAAATGTAAAACCTTTGACTCTTTTTTAGGTATTTTTAAATAATACCCTTTTTATAATATATATTTCATTTATCCTAAAATAATTGTTACTTTTTTAACTTTGAGTTTTTTTCCAATTAGTTGTAATTTTTTTATTTTTAAAGATAAACAAATATTTTTTCCTTCTGTATTTCATCATATCTATTTATTTTGATTAATTATATTATCAAAAAAAAGTCTTACTTTATTTTTTAACTTTTTTTAAAGATAATATAAGTAAATATATAAATTATCTCCAAATTCTTAATATTTAAAGAAAAAGTAAAAATATAATAATTATTTTAAGATAAGGGGAGTAAATGATAATTGAAATTTTTTTTGGATAAAATAAAACAACTCAACAAGAATTAAATATAAAAAAATTCTCAATTATCATTCATATTCTATAAAAAAATATTACGTAAAGTTATGTGCAAGAAAATTAAACAATTTATATTTTAAAACAAAGTGAGTATGTAATAGAGATTTGCTGATAGAAGCAACAATAACATCTTGAGGGTAACTTGCTTTTTTATCATTTTTGAAATTAATTTACCTAAGATTTGCTTAATTGGTAAAGAAAAGAAAAGTAAGGGGCAAGCAGAGTACTTGTAAGTATATTTGAAAAAATAAAGTTAATTATCCGTATGAAAATATATATCACACTAGCCAAGTATTGGATTTTTTTTTTTTTTTTTCTCGTTCGGTATTCAAGGATTCGTCTCGATTAATCCGGATTTAACCTGCGTCGTGCACTTGAAAATGGTGAGTGAGTCTCTCAATGGGGATTACTGTGTACACAAGATTTCAAACTCGAAAGCATACTTAAGTTGGAACAAGCCGCTTACAACTTGATCCAACCCCTCGTTGGTAAATATTGGATACTTTATATTATTAGAAAATAGGCTTTTAGCAACGAGGAACCGCGTGGGTGAAAGCCTGTAAAACTTCGGTGTTTAAGGGCACCCACATGTTCTGCGGCAATAAATGTCACGTGGCTCAACATCCGCCACATGGCTCAACATCCGCCACATGGCTCACCTTGATATGTTAAGGACATTG
>BPVZ01000134.1:403736-417199 GCA_020521535.1 Rubroshorea leprosula | reverse complement strand
AAATATATATAAAAAATGTAAAAATTAATATTAATTTTAATATTATTGTCAAGTAAATAAATTTAATAGAAAAAAAAGTCTTTACTTATGCCTTAGGATAAACATTAGATGGTATATCTTTCAATCTAATATATTACAAAACATATTTATTAAAAAATTATTTATTTTTTTATTTAAAATTAGATATACGTAACTTATAAACCATATGTTATATATATGTAAAAATTAATTAAATTAATTATATTTATATTATATTTTAATAACTTAACAACATACTCTAAAAAAAAAAAAATTGAATAACATGGTGCGTTAATAATAAATCTTGTGTCATATAAAATAATAATAATAATAATAATAAATCTTGTGATAATAAATCTGTCCCTAGTTTCAGTCCTGCGAATAACACTGGCTTATCCCCGAGTTCCAAAAAACTAAAATAAAATAAAATAAAATCGCATGTGTGAACTGGGCCATGAACTGCAAAAACAATCTCAGAAGCCCAAGCACCAAAACCCAAAATCACTGAGCACTCCAGGAGCTCGGCTGCAGACAGACTCTTTGATTTGCAGGGAGAAAATGGGGAGGAAGAAGGGAGTCGTGGAGTTCGATGAGACCGCGCCGGACTTCGATCCGGCGGACCCGTACAAGGACCCGGTGGCCATGCTGGAGATGAGGGAGCACATCGTTCGCGAGAAGTGGATCGATATAGAGAAGGCCAAGATCCTTAGAGAGAAAGTCAAGTGGTGCTACCGCGTCGAAGGAGTCAACCACCTCCAGAAATGCCGTCACCTCGTCCGTCAATACCTCGACTCTACCCGCGGCATTGGGTGGGGAAAGGACGGCCGCCATCCCTCCCTCCACGGTCTGGTTTTCTGCACTCCATCCTCTTTCGATTTGCAATTTTCTTTTTCCTTCTGCCCTAAGATTACAGGGAGCATACAAGTTACTTCCTTTTTTTCCTTGACATTCTATATGAGCAGCCCAGCGACTGACATGTTTTCTTCTCTTATTGATTTTCTGAGTTAGGTCCGAAGGTTGAGTCCGTGGAGTCAGAATGATTTCTTCATGGATTATGTGAGGTAATTCAGGCGTTAATTTATTCATTGTTCGATCCATCCAGAAATTCGTTGGCAACTGTCTGTGTTGTTAGTTTGATACTTTTCAATTGAAATTCTGGGGATTTGTAAATCAATCTGACTGATTTAGCTAGGTGTTAACATACTAATGGCAATGACATTTGGCGTTGAATAGATTAGGACACTTCTTAAGTTATGATTCTTAATAAGAGGCAGGAGACAGCTGCTGAAAATTAGGAGTTTTATGAGCAACAATAAAAGGAAAACTTTAATTAGTTTAGAAAAGGTGATTTAGTTTTTGAGGAATGCCATGTGCACTCGGGACCTTATTGGTCCCTCCTTTATTTATTTATTTTGAATTTTTTTTTAAAGGGAAAATGCACTCAGGCCATGATGCTACTTAGAGTGCTTAGTTTAACAGCTAGTATTTCCCTTAGTTTTTATTAGATGTGCTTGGATGTGGAAGAAGCTACTTAGAATTTGACATATTGTTTTATTTACAGTTCTAGCATTACTTATAGCCTTGGTGCTTTATTGTTATAGGGTTATAGCTGAGCTCAAACTGACATGTTATTGTTTTAGCATAACACCTAGCTCAATCAGATCCAATAAACACTGTTTTGGCGCCAGCTAAAACTAATCTACAGTTTTTCAAATGCTATAAGAGTATGGCAAACTGTCATAGTATTTAAGAAACTGTTTCATAAAAAGTACAGTGGTTATGCAGCAGTCAATTTTAACATTTGGCAATCATAATTTGAAATATGTTGTGGAGCTATAACATTACCAACATAGCACACACATATTAAGCATATTACTAGATATTACTGCATGAAAAAAAATGATCAGTTACCACTCAGTAGTTTTTATAAGTTGTTGTTGTTTATGGATAATAGTAAGAGTTAACAACTAGTTTTAAGTCAGGCATAAGGTTAAGATTATTGAAATTGTTGAGGTGTATGTTTGCATTTCCTGAAGTTTAATTAATTTTTTATGAGAACTGTGACAAAAGGCTACAAAGTGGAGCATGTTGCTTTTCAAAGAAAAATGCTGTGGATGACATTCTTTAAGTGAAGACTTTTAAAATTATACCACTTTTATATCCAAAAGCAGTGAAGTGCTGCATTTAAAAGCAGCTTAAAAACTATACCAAATGCACACATGGCATGACTGAAATCTATTGTTGTATTAAGTTTTGAACTTGTTTGTTTATTACAAAATGTACTTTACTTTGACTGCTATCTCAGGATTATCTTGATTCTAAACGGAACATGGAAGTGTACAATTCTTCCTCATTAAAGTTTAATTATTAACATGAATGTTTTGAATGGTAGAGTGCATATTGGTGCCATTTTTGGTGGGCTCTAGGGTGAAAGTGAGAAGATAATAAGATAGCATCAAAGTTAATCTGCCTCATTAATCATTGCTTTTCTGTTCTCCCAAGGTTAAAGGGCAAATAAGTTTCTAATTACCATTTTCAATTTTGTTTCTTTCTAAAGTCCTTAAATAGGTCAAAATATGAATCTCCCTCATTTTCATTCCCCACATTGTTATCCTAATCAAGCTGGTGAAGATTCCCTTTTCCACCAATTCATTTCTATCCTCTCACTTTAATTTCTTTCCTATCGAGTTGCCTCTTTATTTTCAGTTTTCATTTTAGATATTCTGCAAAACATTCTTCAAAACATATGCTTGAAAGATGTTTAATTTTTCTTAGTTCCTGAAAAATGATAAAGCTTTTCATGAGGAAAGTTGATTTTAGATAAAATAAAATGGAGAAAAATTCTTTCATTACATTTGTTGTGCCTTCTTGAATGTTCACATTTATTTGAATGATTTGAATTGGACTCATTTTTTTAGTTGAAACTAAATGTTGACACCTTGTGTTTGTCAATTGCCGTTTCCCACTATTTCGCCTAGTTTATATTGGATATTTTGATCCTTGTTGGAGTAATATAGAGCTAGTGAACCACTGGAATTTTTTTATTCCAATTCTTGTCAATTGTAGAAACTTTGGTTTCAACTTTGATGTAAAAATTCTTCCAAAGAAAAGTTCTTACCAAGAAATAAATAAGTTTAGGCTATGTAGAAAGTCATATGCAGCAAAGAAAAAGTATTGACAAACTTTTTTATAGAATCATAGGGGTTTGATTCAACTATTGATCTTTCCTGGATAAAATTATTCCATCTATTTTTAGTATTTTAGAACATTATCATGCTGCGCATGAATGGATGACTCATGCTTTGTTGTAGATCTTGAAAAGTGTGGTTGAGGGAGATTCCTTTCGATGTAGTCAATCTGAAATTTATTTTTTGCCTATGTTATTGACTTATTGAGATATTTTGTCTAAACTGATCCATTTATTTATTTTGTATTTATCTATTTTCCCATGAAGTGTTGATGATACCTTGCAGATTTATTATAGATAGTTAAAGGAATGATAGGATCATAGGAATGGGATATCTTAATATTTGTCTTAGGAAGATCTCATTTATTCATTCTGATAAGAATTGAATTGATTGATACAGACATCCAGAGCTAGTATAAGGGACAAAAAATTTAGGTTTCCCAAGTAAATATGAAAGGAGATAGAATTTAAATTAATCAATAATAGTAGATGGTATTTTGGTTTCTATTGCTTCATCGGTGGGGTGATGGTGCAATCCCATATTGATATGGTTTTCTATTATCAAGAATGAGACAGGGTTTTACCCCTTTGCTTCAATTTCCTGAATATATCATTGTCTATTCTGTTGTCGTTTTCTATTCATGTTGATTTGACCCTGAGTGGTGTATTTGTGAAAGTGAGAATGTTTTACAGAATTATTATTCAAATAACATGTTTGGTGAAGCTTGTAAGAGTTTCAGCTTTTTGATACTGTTTATGTTTCATAAGTTTAAATTTTCCTTTTAAAAACTTACATTTTTTAACTTCTTTTTAACCTTAAAAAGATCTTAAACAGTATATTTTGAAAAGCTTCAAATTTGTGCTTTTTATAAACTTTCTTTTTACTTACCCTTTTTTTTATTTCTAAAAGCAATTTTTAAATTTCTCTCTAATAAAAATTTAAACTTATCACACATAAACAGTACAAAAAAAATAAAACCTCTTACAAGCTTCACCAAACATGCTCTAAATCTCTATACAAATTGGATATGACTTCTCATGGTGCAAGCTGTAATTTGCTTACAATATGGAATGTAATGCGTTAATCATTCAAGATCATGCAAGAGTTAGAATTAAGGATTATCGTTTTTTTTAACTCAGCAAAAGTAGAATTAATTTGTCTTTCCTTTCCTGCAGATTTTTTATCTTGTGCTGCAGTTGAGGCCTTCAATATCAGATCAGTTTAATTGTATCATGGACAGTTATCTCTTTGTTTTGCTGTTATAACCTGTGCCAGATCTTACTGGTTTTGCCTTTATTGTACTTTGTTTGGTTAGCATGAAAAGATTTGCTATTACATTGACGAGAGTACATCACATAATGTAATAAGAAGCATCACATAAGTGGAGGTTTCTTTTGTTTCTTCATTCTAAAATTAGGTTTGTTTTATTTCATACATTTAATGATAAATTATACAATAATAGAAAATAACCTTCCTCATGTTTCTGTTTTTCACAAGTTCTTTTCCAAGTTTTGGCTAATATTCGAGCAACTTCATGCCTTAATTGATGTATCAGCTGTAGCATATGAGAATTTTAGTTTGCTAGGTTGCCTCTTATTAGTGTTAGAGATATCTTGTGATGTCTTTTTCTTATAATGATATCATATTGATGATAATTTACTCAATTTTTGAATTTGAGACTTTCAACATGGAAATTCAAACTTTAAGTAACAGAGACATCTCTGAAGGAACTTTGGAAACTAAATTCACCCTTCCGAGTGGGCATATCCTTAGCAATTGCTCTGGGGAGGTCCCATTCCCCTATACAATTGCTCTGTGAAGAAGTGTGGCTTCTGGGAGGTTCCAAAAGAAGTAAAGAAAATAGAACCTTGGCAATCCAAGTTTTATTAACGGGATGTTTGCTGCTGATTAGTGATCACAAGTTGAAGCCCTTACTGATAAAATGGTGGGAAGGGTCAGCCTTGCCTTGTCATTCGTAACACGAGTTCTTTGATCACGAAGAAGCACTAGGGTACAAATTAAGCTTCCACCACTGCTTCATCAAGATGCAACCTCCACTTCAAAGCAAGAGAAAATCCTAAGCATGATTATAGTCACAAAACAACAAAGTAAAAATGATTATCAAAAAGGTGATTTAATTGATTAAAAGTTTGAGATTTCAAATATAAGATCTCATATTTAAACCTTAAGTCGGGTAAAGAAAAATTGGAAAAAATAGAAAGGATAATCCTTTTTATATAACCCATTATTAAATACACTAAAAAAAATAAAAAAAAATAAAAAAAAAAAACAAAGTAAAAGGGCGATCAGAGACGTATCAAAGAACAAAACAACAAAACACTTGAAAATAGATGCATATCATGCAAATATATGATCAATCCATGAGCTCCCTTCAGTCCAATAAGTGAGCAAAGCAGCGGGAGGAGTTGCTCCCACACCATACATCTGGCTAAACTTAACATTCATTCGTCTTCCCCTTGCTACATGGACACTCCGCGACTCTAGCTTCAAACGTTAAGCATAGCCGAATGCATGAGGTGGCAGCTCTACCTGCTTCTCAGCCCTCTGTATTGGCCTGAAGGGAGCTCCTTACCTTCTTCACATTTCAACTCTCACTTAACTCTGAAAGGGAAAGGCAATGAGTAGTACCACTACATATACAGTATTCTATGCATTGTGGAATGGTCCTTCCTTCCCGGCCCTCTTAGTTATATAGAACCTACTCTTGCATACCAAGTCAACAGCCTTTAAAGAGAGATGTATAATGGGAATCTTCTCACATCTTTGGGGTTAATGATATGGATTCTCGAGTTTTTGTTGTATTCTAATAATTTATTTTCATCTTGTTACCTTATTTCGTAGTTTACTCTGTCACGTATAATTTTTTATTTACATTAATCGCCCAACACGTTTAATATATTTATTTATATACCTTGGATTGGGGAGTCTATATTAAATCATTTCTTCTTTGAAATACTGCCTTTATATATTTATAGTTGTCACACTTTCCTACAGCATAGTTTAAGAGATTATTATGCTTTGAAATTTTATATTTTACCTGCAGACCAAGAAAAAAAATTTTATATATCCTTAGAGTCTTTTTATTTATTTATTTATTTTTGATACATTAAAAAATTAACTATTTAGTATTATAAAGATGGTTTAAAGCCAATTGTCGTCCCTCTACTTTCATATTTTATTCATTCTTGTCCTTCTACTAAGGATATGTTCGTTGTCGTCCCTCTACTCTACCAAAGACCCAAACGTCATCCCTCTACTTCTCTTTTATTGTTCGTTGTCGTCCTTTCCCTAACCACATTCATGTTGCTGTCACTGCTGACCGTTAAGTCCTAAATGGTCAACAGTTAAACCCATTTGTTCTATTTTTTTTTTCACATATGCTGCCACATGTGATGCCACCTGTGCAAGAATAGGACCACTTTGCCCACTTTGCCTCCCTGCTTACTTAGATCCCATACTTACTTACTTTCTTTCTTTCTTTCTTTCTTTCTTTTTTTTTTTTTTTTGCAGAAATGTCATACTTTTAATTTTTTTTTTTTGTTGCCGGGATGCCAAAAAATAAAAAAAAACATGCGAAAAAAGCAAGACAGACAAACAGGAAAATAAGAAGAAAAGGGGAAGAAAAGGCCGTATACTTTCAATTTTCCCGCTTGGCTATTCATCACATGACTAGTCCATTGGGTAACATATATTGTTTAGCCTTATTTTATCTTTATTACCCAAAACGTGAAAATCTCAAGATACAGAGTACAAGAATACAGGAATCTCTGAAAAGAGGAAGGGAAGGCATTGTGTTTTGAGCAAAATTGCTGAGGCTTTTTAGGAGGTAATGATCAATTAGTAATCTATGAGTAAAGATCGATTAAATATAATGTTATGGTGTTAGTTATTTATTTGGTGTTGTCCCCCACTTTACAGAATGAAATAGATATTATTCTTTTGTTCTTTCCTAATCCGTGTCGTCCCTAATTTTTGCAGGTGGAATGGTTGGTTGGGTTGAATATGGTATATACTTGAATTATGGGGGCAAATTCATTAGAGACCCAACATTTCGGTATGTTGGAGGTAGTTTTCATACTATATGGCTCAAACTTAGTAGTTTTGAACCTCGTATTTTTAGAAAAAAATTACAAGGCTTGCATATTGACATAGATGGCATGATAGATTTTGTGTGATATAAAAATCATGCAAAGAAGCTTGATAATGGCCTTGTGTTAATTGTTTCTAATGATTCAATTGTTGACATGTTTGAACTACTAATTTATCATGGGTATATAGATGTCTACGTTGAACATGAATATGAAATTGACAAACAAGTGACAAAAGGTGGGCCCTTTCATGGGAATAATGGTTCAGTAAATGATGTTTTAATGGTTGGTGAGAGAGTGGCATGTAATGTAAATATGCATACATCTGGGGTTGATTTGGAATGGGAAAATGGTTTTGGTTGTGTTACCCAAGAGATTCAAACACCAATTGTAGGACAAAATACTAGAAATTGTGCACAAGCACAAGGAAGAACCGAAGAAGATGTGAACAGTGGTGATGAGTATATTGATGTTCCTTGGTTAACCGACAATGAGGATGAAGAGTGGCAAGTAGCAAGGACTCAATACAAGGATAATGTTAAGTTATATGGAGATGAGGTTGATATAGATGGGGCTTTATTTGATCCAACTGAAGCATTTGTTGATGGTGGCCTCAGTGACTCAATTGATTCTAATGATGAGGTCAGCTTTGTTACAACTAGTGATAATAGTGAGGCAGAGGAAGCAAGAAGAAGGCAATCACTGCACAAGGTGTTCAATGACTCCACTGTCAATTCAGAGTTTGAAGTAGGAATGATTTTTTTGAGTAGGAAGCAGCTTAAAGATGTTGTTCTAGCACACTTTATTTATTTGAAAAGAGAAACAATCTTGAAGAAGAATGATAAAAAAAGAGTTAGGGCTATATGTGCAGATAATAAGTACAATTGGGCTTTGCTATTGTCTATTGATGGTAGGACAAAAAGTTGGATGATAAAAACTTACAAAGATAAGCTACATGTGGTTTGAGTTGTAATAGTAAGAGGGTTAAATCAAGAATTTTAGCTAGACACTTCATTAAGACTAGGGGCACTTCAGCCACTACACTTTCCCAAATCAATATCTAAGAAGCAATTCATGAGGAACTCCATCTTAAGATCACAATGAGTCAAGCTAGAAGGACAAAACTAATTATTGTCAGAGAGGTTCAAGGCAACTGTGACCAAGAATATAAGAAATTATTTGATTACAGATTAGAGCTACTGAAGAAGAATCCAACTTTTACATTCGAGAGTGATGCAAGGAGGCCTACGCTAGATTCTAAACCTGTTTTGTTATGCTTTTATGTCTGCTTTGCTGCATTGAGAGAAGGGTTTATAGTTGGTTGTAGACCAATACTTGGTCTAGATTGTGCATTTTTAAAAGGTCCTTGCAAGGGTCAATTACTAACTGCAGTTGGAAGGGATGCAAATAATCAAATGTATCCAGTTGCTTGGGCCATTGTGGAGGGTGAAAGCACATGGACATGGTTATTGGAGTTTTTGAATCATGATCTCAAAATTGGTGATGGAGAATATTATACTTTTGTATCTGATCAACAAAAGGTAAATTTTTATGGTTTATTGATGAATTATATACTTGTGCAAGCAATGATTAAAGAAAGTAATTTATCTTTTTCCATTTTGTAGGGGATGATTAATGTTATCCAGAATTTGTTCCCAAAAGCACATCATAAAAGATGTGCTCAACATATTTATCCAAATTTAGAAAGGAACACAAGGGTAAGGCATTGCAAAGATGGTTTTGGATCACTGCCAAATCAACAAATGAAGCTGAATTTAAGAGGAATCTTGAGGAGCTTAGTAAATTGAAGCCTGCAACAAAAGACTATGTGGTGAAGCTGGACCCAAAATTCTAGTGCAAGGCATTTTTTGATACCTATGCAAGATGCGATGTAGTTGACAAGAACATGACTGAAACTTTCAATGGTTTCATTCTAGATGCAAGGCATAAGGGTCCTCTCTCACTGCTAGAGGATCTTAGAAGAAAGTGCAGCAAAAAGAACATTGGAAAGTTGGAGTTTGCTAATAAACAGTTCAAAGGTGAATTTGGCCCAAAGATTTGGGAGAAGATTGAAGACCATAGAGACAAAATGTCATGATGCCATATAAAATCACAAGCAAGATGGCATTATGCAGTACAAGAACGACCATATTCCTTTCTAATCAATCTTTGGGACCAAACTTGTAGTTGTAGAGTTTGGCAACTCAATGGTATTCCCTGTAGACATAGAATGCTTGTCATCCAGCATAGGCATAAGAACTATGAAGATTATATGCACCCATGTTATAGAAAGCAAGCCTACATTGATACATACAAACATGAAATAATTCCTATTGATGGAATGCAATTGTGGGCTGATTCAGGGATGACTAAAGTTGATCCTCCAATTCCAAAAAACACACTGGGAAGGCCTAAGAAAAAGAGACGTTTAGAAGAATGGGAAAACACTAGTGGATCAACCTTGAGTAGAAAGGGAAGGGTAATGACTTGTCAAGTATGCTTCAAAAAGGGTCACAACTCAAGATAATGTCTAAAAAAAATCCAAAAAATTGTTGTAAGTTCCAAACCATTTTTTGTTTATTATTGTCTTAATTTTTATTATGTAAAAAATTAATTTGAGTTGTGTGAATTATGTCATAGGTTGAAGATTCTTCAATAAATGCTCAAAATCAAGTTCCATTAGATGTCCAACCAGCTGCTAATGTTCAACCAGATTCTAATGTTCAACCAGATTCTAATGTTCAAGCTCTTCTTAGTGTTCAACAAGTTACTGATGTTCCAGCTCCTGTTATTATTGAATCACATTATGATATTCAATTTCCAGTAGGTGCTCAACAAAATTCTGATGTCCAACCAACTTCAATAGCTTTTGAGTCAACTGTAATAGTTTTGAAAAAAAACCTTCAAGGAAAAAACAAATTGCAAAGAGTGTTGAATTGAGTAAAATACCTAAAGAGTTTAGGAGAACAAGTAGGTCAAGGGTGAAAAAGAGTACTCCAATAGTTGAAGATGGGGTGAACAACTCTTTCAACATTAATAAGAATGCTACTATAAGCAATACTACTAAATCACAGAAAGAAAAATGGGGAAAATGTCCTAATATTTATGTTTTATTTCATGATTTTACTAGTTTTAATGACTTTTAGACTCTCTTTTTTTCTTACCATTTGCCTCACAAATTTGGGTGTAGGGTGTTGCAAATCAAAAGAAAAAGCAAGCCAAAACTAAGAAAAATGAAGCTCCTGCAATGACTTACAATTTGTCCAGTTGAATGCTGCTATTTTTAGCTTAGATACTAGCAACTTACAAAGTGTTATGAGGACTACCACAGTAAGCATGGAAGAAAATATGCTGTCTAGCCAACCACATCAACCAATTACAAGACAAAGCATCACATACCAATAGTTAGATGTGGGTGCTATTCATGTAATTTGAAATTTTGAATAGCATCTATTTTAAACTCTTTGTTTATATTTATGTTTTATTTCATATATTTAATTTGTGTAGAGTTGCTATTATTTGTAGGTTGAAAGATGTGCAAGATAAGGGCCACAAAACAAACAAGGTTGGATCAAATGGAGGCTGTTGATTGGGGATCTTTATTGCAAGAAATCAGTGAAGACATGGTGGAGATGCTTGTAATTGAAGGGTGATGACTTGTTTTGTTCATTCTATGAATTGCTACTTTAATTTTGAGGATGCTAATTTTTGGGATTTTATGGTGTGAATGCTTGCTATAAATATATATATATATATACACATATATATTGTATATTCTGAATGCTAGTTTATGGTAGGCACTATTAGGGCATGTAAGTGCTTATAATGCACTGTAAATACATGTTTAGATTTGGACACAGTGAAGATAGATGGAAATGCTTTTAATGTGTAATAGGTGTTTTTTTGTTTAGTTATGCCCTGTACTAGCAGTAAAAATTGTCATGAGCAATCATTTTTTTTTTTTTGGTTAAGTATTGCTCTGTATAAGCATTCACTGAAATGAATAACCCTATTTTTCTGTTAAGTTATGCCCTATATATGCTCAAAACATTAACATATTTTGCAAGTAAACCACTTCCAAAAAAGTTATACTTCATTCACAAGCTGATCAATTACAACAGGAGTCATATATTTACAACAAGTAATCATATAATTACAAAAGTAGTCCTGCACCACATTATATTGCACTTGCTCATCACCTATTACAAAAGCAGACTATGACTAATTATCCTGCAAATTTAATTGCCAAAAAAGCAATTATGAAGATACAACAAATTAAACACTTTTTCAGCTTCAAATAACTTGAAGCAACTGTCTCAATCCCACTGAATTTGTTTTCCATTTCACAGTTCAAATTCTCCAAACCATCAATCTCTCTATGCAGGTCCAGGTTCTCCTTTTTCAATTGTAAAATCTCATTCATCAATGTTTGCTTTTTATCCTAGCAATATGTTATCCAAAACTTAAGTTGAGGATCAAGTCATCATCAAACCAAATGAAAAAATTGCAACCAGATTCAATTCACAGGGATCATTACACAACAGTCCACAAGTATCGCCAGCTTCCTCACCATCTTTCTACAAGAATAAAAAAACAATAAAAACAATAATAAAACAATTAAAAAAACCTAACCAAAAACAATCTTAACCAAAAATAAATAAAAATAAAAAACCAGATTCCTCATTAAAGTAGAGTACAACAAACTGATCAAAGACCACAACAAAAATAACCAAACCAAAGGGAAGATATTTGAGCAGAGCAGTATAGAGAAGGATTAACATTAATATATAAACAAATTGCTCAAAGGCCCACATTTGCACAATCAAAAACAAAAAAACAAGCTTTATCGAAAATTTTGGACATCCCCAAAACCTACGTCCATAGTTCAATTGAGTCATAGCCGTTCTTTTAATTGGTTGAAGACCACATTTGCAAAGACCCACAAACTCGCCACATGCTGGCTTTGGTGATTGGGTGAATAAAACCAAGGAAGATGATAGGACCAGAAATTAGAAATAGGAATTAGAGAAGAATAATTGAACTAGAGGGGAGAATTAAGGGGGAAAGAAGAAGAACCAGGGAGGGAGAGAGGGCCTATTTTGATTGTATCGAAAGATCAAATGATTGAAGAGAAAGAAGAATTTCGAGCAACTAGAGCAACTAGGGTTCTTGGTGCAAGCGAATGGAGGCAACAGGGGAAAATGTTGACAAAGAATTTGGGGCTTGATGGCGTTAAGGTTTCTGCAAATGGGGGAAATTTAGGGAAAATGTCGAGGGAGAAAGGAAAGATACAAAAAGATGATTGCCAAATTTAAAAGAAGAAAACGTGGTTTTATCAAGGCAAAGTGATCCCTATTCTTGCACAAGTGGCATCACATGTGGCAGCATATGTGGAAAAAAAAAAAGAACAAATGAGTTTAATTGCTGACCATTTAGGAGTTAACGGTCAACAGTGACCGTTTAGGACTTAACGGTCAGCAATGACAACAACATGAACGTCGTCAAGAAAGGGACGACAACAAACAGTAAAAGAGAAGTAGAGGGATGACGTTTGGATCTTTGGTAGAGTAAAGGAATGACAACCAAAGTTTTAAAAATCAAACCAGATTGGCCGGTCAAACCAATCGGACTGACACCCGGTATCATAAACGGGTCGGCTAAGTGCTTGGAGTTGGTAAAGAGGTTGAATCGTTCAAAGTTGATAAAACCACTTAAGCCGGTGTAAACCATTAAACCGTTCAACTGGACGGTTTAAAATTCTTGAAACACTTCCTTTAGCTTTGCATCCTCCAAGGCTCGAGCACAATACTTCAAAGGAATTTTAAGTCACTTCCACCACTAGGACATGACCCATTTGATTGAAAAGGGCTTAAACTTTTATTTATTTTACTTTTAGGAAGAATAGAATTACTTTTCACCCCAATCCAACTTTGAAAATTAATATAATATTTATCTATTTGGTATTTTAAATATACAAATTAAATATGTAGTAATATAATTTTTTATAATTAATTTATATAAAAAATTATAAAACTTGATATTTATTTCAACATTATTGACACATGAAATAATTTTAATTAGTTAATTAATTAATTTAAAGTCAATTTTTATAATTTTTTTATATAAATTAATTAAGAAAGTAACATAT
>BPVZ01000134.1:374320-388577 GCA_020521535.1 Rubroshorea leprosula | reverse complement strand
CGCCCGTCGAACATTCCGGCATCATGAGAGAACCTAACGGCCGAGAACAAGTGGAGAGCTTAGGTGGTGCAACCATTAAGCGCAAGCATATTTACTTTGAAGAGTTTTACGATAACCGAACCAAAAGGCAAAAACGCGTCTCTGAAGCCAAAACCCTGACTGTAAAATCCACTCCGCACCGTCAATTGCCAGTTTCGAACCAGTTCGAAGCCTTTCGCTCTTCTTCCTCTTCATCCCGATCGCTTTATCAGAGGCAAAATAGAAGAAATTGGAATGTTCCTGAGAGTTCTCGCAAGTGGGTCTTTTCTTCTCGTGATTGCTCTAATTATAAAGGTATCAGTTGTTTTTTCAATTGCAACTTAATCTTTAGTTATATTGTCCTGTAACTTGATCTTGGCAGACATACTCTATACGTTGATAACTTTAATTTCTTTGTTTTTAACGAAAAGTTGAGAACTTCAATCATTGAGTCTTGGAACTAGGAATTGGAGTGTTGGGTCATATGAGCTTTTCATATATTGTGCCTAATTTAAATTTTATTTTTTTTCTAAAGATGGTGCTCAGATCAGTGCAGGTCGTCCTCCTAATATGTTTTTGGAAGACATGTCTAAAAACCCACTTTTAAATTAATATTTTCAAAAACCAGACCTTGCATTGTAAATTCTATTTATGGAGATAGTGCATGCCAATTTTCATATTGACCTAACATTTATAACCCTTTAATCAAAGAAACTTTATTTAAATATATTTACTCGTGTTAAATTTTGTGTAATCAACGAATTGGTTAGCCTCCTGGATCAATTGAAAATTGACATGCATGATGAACAGAACTTTCAATCCAACAGCTGGTTTTTGAAAATATTGATTAGAAGATGAGTTTTTAGTCAGGTCCTCCAACAAAAAATTTGGGAGGACGACTTGCAAAACACTTTTCCTTTGAGATGTGAATTCTGTTTTGTAGACCTGGAGGCAAATCTGTTTACATATTTGCACCGCCTAATTCTTTCATTTTGTTATGCAGATAAAGTTATCATTGTGTCCTATAATATCCTTGGGGTTGAAAATGCGGCAAAGCATCCAGATCTATATGTTAATGTCCCACCAAAGTTCTTAAAGTGGCAAAGGCGTAAAAACCTCATACGCAATGAGATCAATGGTTACAATGCGAGTATCCTTTGTTTTCAGGCAAGATCAAGGAGCTTTTAGTAAGAATATATATTTTGCAAGATAAACTGGACTAGAGGATAGGGCTACTAATTATGGATGTTTAATTACTCCACTAGTTTCTCTTTTGTTCTATTTCTTTAATATCTTTCTTTATTCTTTTTATGATGTTGTTTGTTTGATATAGGAAAAGAATGAAAAGAAACTGAAGAAAGCAAAACCATCCACACTGTTGTGTAGTACTAAATTCTGTATATTTAATGATGCAATATGTTTTTAGAATTGTATTTGATTTTCCATTTTTCTAAATGGAATAAACACGAGCCAAACCAGTGATGATGAGTTCATTTCAGTTAGATTTTGTCAAGATATTCTATTCCATTTGCTTTTGGCTTTCTTCATGTCAGTGTAGTTGGTTGAATTAAAGTGTGAATTCCTTACTTATAATATGGTATAATTGTTCTTTTAGCTGTCAAAGTTTTGAATTATACTTAATGGAGATTTACTTATCATGATCTTTGTGTTTCTGAGACCAAGATATAGCGCAGGGTTTATATGAAGTAGACTTAACTAGATTGATTCTTAAACTCAAGTGCAGGAGGTTGACCGTTTTGATGATTTAGATGATCTCCTTCAGAAGGATGGCTTTAAAGGTGTTTACAAGGTATAGTGAAATATTCTATGTGCTTTCCCATAAGGCAGCAATGTTGTAATTCATTAAGCACTAAGCATGACTTCTGATTATGAATTACTCCAGGCACGTACAGGTGAAGCATGTGATGGTTGCGCTTTATTCTGGAAGGATGAAATGTAAGTTCCCAGTTCCTTGGCATCTGCAAATGATTTTTTATGATCACAAGTCAACTTTGACAAATAGTTATGGCTTTGTTTTATTTGTAAGCTGAACTAATCTTTTATTTTCAATCAGAGAGATATTGAGTCGTATTATAATTTCAACAAAACTTTCTGAGTTATGATAAACAGACATCCATAGAAAAGCTATATTGGTCATCTTAACTCTGATTTTATTTGACTGCAAGCACCATCATGTTGAATTTGATTTGCAGTGTTCAAGGACATTGCTTGCTATTGTGCTTGTTTACTTTTTTTTCATTAAATTCATTTTCATTTGTACAACTTTTAGCAAGTCGTATTATGAATACAGATTTACCCTTTTACATGAAGAAAATATAGAGTTCCAGAGGTTTGGCCTCCGTGACAATGTTGCTCAACTTTGTGTTTTAAAGGTATGGAGGGGTTTGATTCACTGCTATTACCTTATTTCTGACCCTCTTTTCCAAAGGTTGTAAGCAGCTCATCCATTTAGTTTGTACTTGTTACATTTTTTTCCCATTTATTAGTTATTTAATTTTAGGGTCATAACAAGGTAATGGAGTGAGGAAGGGGAAGTGTAGGTCTGATAATATGATATGCTAGAATCATCTGTAGTTGTTTTTCTAGTCTGCTTTGTAACATATTCTTTTGCTAGAATTTTTTTTTTTTCTTGATGGATTGAGCAACATATAGGTGTAGTCTTCATGCCCAATTTTATATGATCTCACTGACTCTCTCCATCAAGATTGCATGCTCTGTTGATGTAGGAAAAATCTTTCTAGTGATGCCTTCTTATGTTATTAATATTGTGTTTAATATTTCACTTTACAGATGAATCAAAATCAAATTCAGTCAAAGTCTACACAAGAATCAGAGTAAGTTAAATGGATTGTGATTTTTTATTATTTTCTTTTTTTGTGTAGATACCAACAGAAGTTACGCATGGGATTGTGTTTGTGACTTGAGACTCTTGAATGGAAGTCTAAAGCATTTATACAACATTACTTCCCTCATATGCTGAATGTGTTTTTACGTGCAAGTAACATGCTTGAATGATAAAAGACCAAGAATTGAAGATGCGCACATCTCAGTGATCCCAAATAATGCTACAAAAAGAGAAACTTATAATTAAAATGAGTCGATGACTATATAAACTGAACTTTAAGCTTCTTTGAAAATGCTAAACTGCTATGTATATCGTAGCTTTGTAATGCTCCAACCTTTTATAGCTATTGATTTCTGCCTTTTTCATAGGAGGCATTTCCAAAAGTTGCTCCATTTTGGACATTTCAATGTTTATATCAACTTATATTTCTTACAGCTCTCTTCTTTGCTTGCTTGCTCCATTCGTTTACAGGTCTTTGTTTGTTCATGATTTGATTCCTGGCTAGATTAATTGAGTCAAATTTTGTTTCTAAACATGTCTTTGCATAAATTACTGAAGTTTATGTGCAACTATAGGACAAAATCAACCAAAAATCGAAGTTTACTGGTTGGGAATATACATGTCCTCTTTAATCCAAACCGAGGAGACATAAAGCTGGGCCAGGTATTGACTGCTCAACATGACATTGGTGGAGCCTCTCTTTGATGTAATTATATTGTCATTTATCATTGAAAATTGGTCACGTAACATGGTGTAGATTAGATTGTTTCTTGAGAAGGCTCACAAGCTATCACAAGAATGGGGTGGCATCCCTGTTATACTTGCTGGAGATCTTAATAGCATTCCTCAGGTGACGTCTTTTGAAATGATTATTAGTTTCCATATTAATTAGATATACAGATTACCTTTTATTTTCTATTCACTTGACAGCAAAGTTTTCTTTTTATCATGTGATCAGAGTGCCATGTATCAATTCTTGGAATCATCTGGGGTGAGTTCTGATTCTGGTAGAGTTTCCAGCTCTCATCTTTTTTTTCCTGTTCTTCTGTACTTTGATGCCCTTGGTGCTGTAGTAGCTGTTTGTGTTATTGATTGTGTTCTGCTTTTGAATATTTGAAATGTAGCTTTTTTTCCTTTTAAATTTGCAGCTGAATATCCAATTCCATGATCGTAGAAGAATCTCTGGGCAGCTTGAATATGAATCGCAGGGCAAAGGATTCAAATTTCAGAATAAGAATATGGCAAGGTCATTTTAGAAATAAATTAGAAATTTTGGTGTTTTATTGGAGCACTGCTTGTAAATCTATTTGCTTTTAACATGTATATAGTATTTGAATATTTAACTTTGCTATGAATGTTGAGATCTTATATTATCCTTCTGTATGTTGTAGAAAATCAAGATCTTTTAGATGCTTAGTAGAAAAGGGTAAAGAAAAGAATTGGTTGATATAAGCTGCAATGCATTTGCTTTTCTTTTTCTTCTAAACTGTTTGCTGTACATCAGGTGCACAGCTTCAGTGTCTGTCTCTCGGACAGTGAGGTATTCATGGAGTGAAGAAGAGCTAATGCTTGCAACTGGCAGTAAAAGAGTCACTCACCTACAGCACAAACTGAAGTTAGACAGTGCATACCTCAGAGTTCCTGTAAGTTTTTTATGCATCTTTTTCTCAAATTGTTTTTGATAGAGATGATTATGGTTATGGCTGAGGCACTTTTTTTTTTTTTTCTGGGAGTTCCTGTTAAATTTTTTATGAATCTTTTACTCAAAATGTTTTTGATAGAGATGATTATGGCTAAGGCTTTTTTTTCTAATTCCAAATTTCCTATTCATTGTGGTCAGGCTGGGCATACTAACATAGATATGTTTCAGTGACCACCCTATTATCTAGTAAATGAATTTTATGTTGAACTTGGATATTCACACAGTTAAACAAACAGAATTTTGTTTTAGGTTTCTTTTCTGACACAGTGGTTGCCTTTTCTTTTGCAAGGGGAGCCACGGAACAAGAGATAGTTATGGAGAGCCACTGGCAACATCGTACCACTCAAAGTTTATGGGAACTGTTGATTATATTTGGTAGGTTGATTATTGTAAAAAAATGGATGTTTGCTTTGGAAACTTTTGGTCTCTGAATTCTGTGATCTAAAACAGGCATACCCAGGGGCTTGTTCCTGTGAGAGTTCTGGATACCTTATCCATCAAAGCACTAAGATATTCTGGCCTCCCTAGTGAGGTAACTTGACATTAATAGTGAGCTTCATCTGAACCATTGTGCAGATATAAATTGACAACATATTTTAATTTGCTTGCATTATATTTCATTGATCTTCTGGTAATTTACTTTTGATTGTATTTCATCAAGATACTAGAAGTTCAGCAAATTCATAGAAATGCCTAATGGCCTTGTATGTTCTACATTGAATAATTAGATAGATATTTTCTTGCTTCTGTATTTTTCCCCTTTAGTTATGGGAACTAATTTAACAGTTTATATCCTGAAGTAAGCTATTCCTACAAACTACAATTGATTAGCATTCTGTTTCATTTTCTTCCTGAATGTGTTTCCAATATTTTGTGACATTGCAGAGATGGGGCAGCGACCATCTTGCTCTTGTTTGTGAACTGGCCTTTGCTGATGGTGACGAGGAAACCTGAGTGCCATGTCTATATGTCTATGCCATGAAGTCTACTCAAAGATTTAATTTCATGGGTCACTGCTGGCATGTATAGGGGCAGCAGTCATTAGGCTGAGTCCTGAAGTGATGAAGAAAAGGCAGTTTGCATCAGGTAAGCTTCCTAGCTTCAAATGAACCATCCAGTGACAATAAAGAAGACTGCATGCTGCATCAGGCCTCATAGGACCAGTTGTTAAGTACTCCCAATGCCTTGGTAATGACCAGGGTTCGAGTCACGGCACTGCCATGCTTCAATTCTCCATCCTCCTATCACAAATTGTAGCTGTTCCAAAAAAAAAAAAAAAAGACTACATGCTAAATCGTCTTTCTTTTGTCAATATTAAATTATAGCTAAATCGCAAGGTTTTGGGACGATAATCAGGTCCAAACATTTAGTGCGTATAAAACGGTGTATAACGTTAGTACTTTCTTTAATGATAAAATTATAGACGGATACTTTTGCACCTGTGAATTGTAATCATAGGTACAAAAATTCTTCCCCCCTAAAATGGCAATATCATGCCGTTATATGATATCAGCATTGATATAGATTATACAACTACATGGTTGAATCTCATGAGACAATGAACTGGCCTAAGTAAGTCACTGGAATCTAAATTGAGACAGTAATTTGCCTTCTTGATTTTCCTTGTGAGTTACTATAATATTGGGAAATAAGCCCCCAGAGCAATTGATACTATAATTTATTCATGTATTAAATAAAACCTGGAGATGGTATGATATGATATTGTACCTAACAATCTTTAATTAATTACCATTAGTCAAATAATCCCTGTTTCTTTGCTTAAAAAAGTCTCAGAAACTCATGCTGAGCATCTGGAAGGTAAAACGCATGAATCAGACTGCCGTCACGGGGGCTGCAAAGTCAAATTTTGTTTAGGGCAGTGCAATGTCTAATGTTGGATTCATGGAAATGACGGTGGAGAGATCTTGAACTTCCTGCGATTGAGGTTTACAGCTTGAAGGGATGTAGACCAAATATAATTTAATTATATTTTTTAATTTTTTATATGCAAAATTAGTGGTAAAACTTTCAAATTCACCGATCAAATAGAAGGTAGGGATAAATCCATTATTTAAAAAAATATGAAGGATAAATTATTTTTTTAAATTATAAATAAAAATAAATCACTTATATTTTAATAGGAAGTTGACGTCACAATTAAAAAAAAAGTAATTTATTTTAATTTATATTTTTAAGGGGTGAATTTATCCTTATCTTTATTTGAGGGGTGGATTTGAGAAGTTTTGTCAAAAATTAGTTGATCTAGAAGCACTGTATATTTTTTTGTGTAAAATTGGGAAGTTTTGATGGTACTTTTAAGGCATGCATGGTTACTGCCTGAAACTGGTGATCAAGTGTTAATGATTTTTAAGTGAAAATGGTTACCTGTGGAATGGGCGCAAATAACTGCTCGAAACTGATTTTTCTTGTGTTTTGTGATTTGTTTAGGGAAATGCATTTTTTTTATTTTGCATATGTGTCAAACATTCTGTTAAACAGTAAACACAAATGCTTTTGAAATGGGAAATGATTTTTATGCTATCTTTTTACCTCATATTTTTATTCAATCTTATATATCATTTAAATAATTAATTTTTTTTAATTTATATGGAATTCATAATATTGAATACATTTACTCATTTAATAATCCGTAAAAATTATATAAAAAAGTGATATAAAAAGATATCTCTATGACATCATCCCTCTTGAAATAAAGATTAGTTTTTAAAGATACTTCTGTGGGTTAAGGTTTAAACTTTTGTATTGAAAATTTGAAATTTAAATCTTGAAATGAGTGAGAAATAGATTAATATTTATTTTATAAAATATTGATATTTTATCTGATCATAAAATATAATATGACAAAAAATTAATAGAAAAATGAGAATAAATTATATATTTTATAATTATTGATACGAGGATGACTTTTTGCTATTACAGTGATCCTCCTATCAATCGTTATAAAATGTATCTCGAAAAATAATTGATGAACTTCCTTCTGCCCTAATTATATCACTTTTATCTTCAAAAAAATAAAAATTATATCACTTTTTATCTTCAATGATGTAATATATATATATATATATATATATCACTTTATACCTGCAAAGGGGACTCTTTTTTAAAAAAAAAAATGAAAAGACAAATAAACAACTTTTTTTTGCTTCCAATTGCAAATAATTAATCAATCAATTGGAATGAAAACACAACTTTTTCATCTAACAAAAAAAGGAAAATTTTGAATCGTTGACAATGTTAATAAATTTTTTTTTTGGCAACATAATGTGGTAATACTTTTTATTAACTTTTTTTATTCAATAAACCACATGAAGCATTCATTCATTTGATGTTATGTATTTGTTAATAAACGATGTCAACAAGTCATTATAACAAAATTTTAGCACTTTTAAATAAATCTTATAACAATTTTTTTTTCTGAAATTATGGTAAACAATTTCCTGAACCAATAAAAATGTTCAAAAAATCACATTTTTCCCTAAAAAATCTCTTTCTTGAAGTATAAAATCACTATAGTTTCTTTTAGTGCTGATTTCATTACAAGTAGGAAGGGTCAAGGGTATGTGTTGTTTATCTCCAACAATAATTGAAGAACTTTCCTTCTCCACTAAGTATATCACTATTTATCAGTGAAGGAGACTTTATTTTTATGAAAATACAAATGACTTTTTGGATTCAACTGCAGAAAATCAATCAATCACATGCAATTAGAAACGCAACTTTTTTTCATCTCACCAAAAATAATAATAATAATAATAACAATTTTTGTTGCCGACAAAACATGGTAATGTTTTTTATTGTTTATATTTTTTACACTAAGCCACACGAAGCGATAAATATCCATTTATTCATTGGATACTGTGTGCAAACGTTGCCATTGAGTCATTATCAACAAAAATTTCGAGCTTTCAAATAAATTTTTTAACAATTTCAATTCTGAAATTATAGAAACAATTTCTTTAACCAAATAAAAATTCTCAAAAACGTCATATTTTTTCCCAATAAATCTCTTTCTTGAAATATAAAGTAATAAAGAACTGTTTTATAATCACCTTATAATGTAATTAAATTATATTAAATTATAAAATAATTATTTTAAAATTAATAAAAAACTCTTGATATTAAATCATTCTCTCTATCTAAAAACTTTAATTTTATAATTTAAATATAATACAAATTGTAAAAACAAAAATTTATAAAATAATCTATAGTTTCTTTTGGTTCTAATTTCGTTCCGAGGAAGAAGTGTCAAGAGTGCGTGTCGGGGAACCACAAACGTCTTTGAATTGAGAACAGCTGCACGTGGAGAATGACGTGGAGTGGAAAGGTCAAGAAGATGTTCGAGAGGAAAATGTTGAGACATGAAAGGGATCCTCAACCACCAAATTTCAAAGTCAAATTCGCTTCGCTTGAAGAACAAGACAGAAAAATGGTGTTTGGTGAGCCAAATTGAAGAGTAGCAGCCGCTTGGTCATGCTTGTCATTATTCAACAGTCACTCTCATAAGAGCACTCAACTACTCAAAACAAAATTACATAATATTTTTAAAGGGAAAAAAGGATAGGAACTTTGCTGCTAAAAAAAAATTTTTTCTTTTATATATCCGAATAAATTATATAAGAAAAAATAGTATTTCATTTTTTTTTTAATTTTTTTTATTAGATTCAAGATTTGAATTTGAAAATTTTAATTTAAAATCTTAAATTTTTAATCATTGAATCACCCATAAAAGTTATTGCTACTAAAAATTTGCATCATTGAAGAAGAATGTTAATAATGTTCTTTTACATTAATTTTCGTATAGTCCATATTGAAAATAGATACCATGAATAAATCATATAAAATTATTTACTAGTTTTGAAATGAATATGTTAAACATAAAGTGTCATTAACATTTCTCAAACCTTAACTTGCTATTAAAATAATCTATAGTTTCTTTTGGTTCTAATTTCATTCCGAGGAAGAAGTGTCAAGAGTGCGTGTCGGGGAGCCGCACTACAACCAAATTATCATATAACTACACATAAAAAATGTAACTAAATCTCCAAAAAGTATAACTATAGCTCTCCTAAGTAGTATAGTTACGCATAAAGATATGTAGGGGATGTATTATTATTATTATTTTTTATTTAGATTATCCGGTATCCGAAAGCTCATCGGGTCACCGATTAATTCAGATTTGAGCCGAACAAGACCAACTAATGGTAAAACTCTCCCTCACAAGTTTTAATGGAACTGCATTCTCAAAACTTGAAATCAAAATCTCTGATTAAGTTGAAAGAGTTCCCTACCAACTCATCCATCCATTTATGGATAATGTATTATATAACTATACATAACTACCTACATTTTTTGTGATATTACTACAATTTTAAATTGTGTAGCTAAAGGCCCTAGATAACCTTGATAACCTATACTGATATTTATCAAACTATAGGTAAATACAAATACTTATGCTTATCATTTGTAGGTAAAAATCAATGGCAACAAGAATAAAGTGGTTTTGATGTTATCTTTTAGTAATAATATTTGTTGGTACTAAATATATTATCTAATAATACCATAAGTTGTGATAAAAAGTTACATATTGTAACAACCTCATTGTTCTTATAAAGATAATTTGAAAATAATATTTATTGTTGTCAAAAATATTATTTATAAATGGAAATAGTGCTTATCAGCTTTATTTCTTAAAGATTAAGAGGAAAATCATTCTAAAACTACGTCATTTTAATTAATTTTTATTGAAAAAGACTAAACTACTCTATTTTTAAAGCATGTATTTAGATGATTTTTGTTCTTTTTTCTCCTAATTTTTTGGAGGTAAAGTGGGTAAGCACTAATATCTTTATAAATCCTATAAGTTGATACAAAAACATGCCTCTTATAATAACTTCTATTATTTCAAAAACTAATATTTTGCAACAATAACAGTTATTGATAAATGTCATAAGAAACAATAGTATTTGTTGTTGTGACATCACTTTTTAACTCCACTATCAATCATTTTCAAAAATATTATATACTAACAAAAAAAGTTGTTACCAAAAATTAGATTATACAATAACATGTTAGAAAATATACTCTTTTATAACAATATTGGTTATCATTAAAAATACTTTTAAAACTATAATTAATAGTTACACAAAGAAAAGTTTACCAACAAAATATTTTGCAAAAAATTAATTTAGCAATCGCCAAATTTGTATCTCTAAACAATTTCAACCATTTCTAAAATAGGTACTCTTTTAGAATGAAAGTTATTTTTGCAAAATAATATTAGAAACAAGATTAATACTTGCCATAAAATAATTTTAGCAATGGTATTTTGCATTGCTCGAAAAACTTTTCTAGAATAATATAGGTAGTTTACAAAAAATAAAAAAATGAAAAAATGAAAAAACCATTACCCTAAGAGCGAAGGTTTGTGGTGACAGAGCTAATTGCTATTATTACATACATTGGTTGGAAGAAAAAAAAAAAAACACCACATATAGAACAAATTAAACAACGTATTTAATATCTTTAAGAAAAATAATCATCGAATGTGCTCCTCTACTATGGAGAATAGCTTGTCATAATCATTTACCACCACCACAAGTCAATCTCTTGATGCCCAAACTTGCTGCGACTCAGTAAGAGCCCACTCAAATTCTATGACAGCAAAATTGGATACCAAATCAACAAAGGTTTGAGAGCAAGCTCTGGCATCAAATTATGACCGGAATTTTCAGCTCTATTAGTGCCTTGAACTCAATAGAATTGAGTTAAATGGTCAAAGTAGAATTGTAACCCTGCCTCTTAGCTTTCCATTACTTTAAAAATCAGATTAATCCAACATTTACAGAGAAAGTTATGATTAAAAAACTAACACACATTCAGACTGTTAATTCCAATCACTCTCACGGACTGAATTTTGCAGCTAAGTTTTCAATTTGATAATGACTGAATTGGGTTAAACATTTAACAGAAAAATTGTAGACCTGTCTCTTAGCCTTTTAGAGAATCAATAATTTCCTTAATCCAATATCTATAGAGAAAGTTATGAAAAAAAAACTACTGAAGGTCATGTTGTCAGAATTTTTGAAGCACAAAATTTTCCAGTTTGATTATAACCCAAAATAGTAGGTAAAAGACAACTAAATGCACCTGAATTTTATCCTACAAATAGCCCTATAGAGACAAGTATGACAGACCCCTAAAATTCTGCAATGTTTCCCAAAATTTTGAAACAGAATTGTGCCTCAAATAGCCACAAAAACAGCAAGAAGAATCACACCGGGACAGCAACAAGAGGCACTCAGAATTTGCTGCACTGTACACACCTAAACCCAAAAAATTTAAGGGCAAAATGAAGCCTACCAATCTGCAAAAATATCCGTTCATGCCTTAGGAATGTTGGTTACGTGTAGGTTGTTAAAACAACACAGTTTCTAGTAGTTTAGATCTGTGACTCTTAGCTGAAAATTTCAAGGCCAAATTCATGAATCTAGGGATGGAATCAAAGCATGAATTTGAGTGGTTAAACACAAGAACTTTCTGCAAAATTCTAAGTAGGATTAGAGGAAGGGAATAGACTAGGATGGTTGTCGTGCTTGAATTCAATGGGAGAAGAGGAAGCCTCAAGAAAGTTTGGGATTTTATAAAATTCAAAATATTAGTGTCCCTTATCATTTGAATTAGATAGACTTTAAAATGAGTTTAAAGATAAGATAGAAGAAAATTGAAGTTACAAACTTTAGTTTGAAGATCACTTCCCGATCTCTTTGGAAGGAATTTTTTTTTTTTTTTTCAAATGGAAGTAATATTATTATTAGATAAAAAATAAATTTTTTATACATTTTTAGGATTATGTTTTTTGTACCTCTTGTGTTTTATACAATAAACTATATTTATTTGTTGATAAAAAAAATTAGTGCTATGTTTCTCGGCCAATATATATATTTATATATATAGTGATCCAATCTAGCAAAGGCCATTACCTTTAGTTAGCTTTGTTTTTTTTTTATATTCGTGAAAATTATGAACAACTCTCCCTTTCTTTCTTTCTTTCTTTTTTTTTCTCAACAAAGACATAAACAACTTTTATTTACAGGTTATGGTTCAAATGCATATAAACTTTGAAATTTAGTACCCAATGCCTAAATATGATAATAATTTATGATTACACAGTAAACCTTCATTTTTTTAGTTTATTATTGAAGGCATGGGGCCATTGAAATCTATGCTCAATTAAGGCCTATTGTTGACATTTAAAAAAATTCATTATTTAGTTTTATTTCATAATATAGTTTGGTTTCATGCACCTTACGGTGACAATATTTATTATTACCAAATATATTATTTAACAACCCCATAAGTTAATGAAAAAAGTACATCTTGTAATAATTTTATTCATTTCTAAAACTAATATTTTGTAATAATATTTTTTATTTTCAAATATATTATTTAACAATACTATAAGTTATTCTAAAAATTACGTCATGTAACAACGTTGAAACATTTATAAAACTAATATCATTTTTATCAATGATTAGTCATTGCCATAACTGTTAAAAGCGATATAAAATAACCAAAATGGAGTAGTTACAATATCATCCTTTATCACCAATATTTGGTGTTAAATATATTATATAACAATATTATAAATTATTGTAAAAATTTACACTTTATAACAACCTTAAATAGTTTTTAAAACTAATATTTTACAATAATAATAATCATTGCTAAAAGGGTATAGAATAATTTTAGTGGTTATTAAAATGAATGTTTGCAACCATAAAAGTATTAGTGAAAAATATAATCTTGCAATATGATTAATATTTTATGAAGTTAAATGAACTATAGCTAGGGGTTTTTGAAAATTTATAAGTATAGAGGATTGCTATACCTATAATTGATCTATACCGTAGGTAAAAGTTTTACTTTTATATCTACACTAAGTCATTTTCATAGATAATGTTATTCTATTCCTACAATTTTGTAAAACATATAGGTATATTTAGATTATATATATATTAATAAATTATAAGTATAAATACCTATATTAATAAAATTATTAATGTAGGTAAACAAATAGTACAGGTATATGACAAATTGGACATGGTGCCGGAAAAGTTTTTGAATTGAGAACAGCTCCACGTAGAGAAGAACGAGGAATGGAATGGTCAAGGAATTAATATTTTTGAGAGGATAAAATTGAGACACGAAAGGTACCCTTAACTACCATTTCAAAGTCCAATTCGCTTTGCTTGAAGAACAAGACTAAGAAAAATGGTGCTTGGTGAGCCAAAATGCAGCGGCCGCCACTTGATCATCCCCTGTCATATGTAACAGTCACTCTCATAAGAGCACTCAACTACTCAAAATAATTAATATTACCTAATCTCATGGTTTGTACCACTGAAAGAAGAATGTTAATAACGTTCTTTTACATTTTCGTATGGTCCATATTGAAAATAGATACCATGAATAAATCATGAAAAATTATTTACTAGTTTTGAAATGAATATGTTAAACATAAAGCGTCACTATTATTCCTCAAACCTTAACTTGTTATTAAAATGGTTATCTTATGAATTACTACCTAGGAAGATCATGTATACCCAAAATAAACTGTAGTAATTACTCCGCAAGATAAGAAAAATAATTGT
>BPVZ01000134.1:322354-335494 GCA_020521535.1 Rubroshorea leprosula | reverse complement strand
ATAAAAGCTATTTTTATAATAAATATAAATTTGAGGATTAAAAGATAAAAAAAATATAATTAGAGGACTAACTGTTCTCTAACAGAATATGAAGTTTTCCGTTATATTTGACCAAGTAGACGAAATTGAAATGAATCTGAAAGTTAATAGATCACTTAGAAATAAAACATAATTTCTAGACTAAAATGAAATCAAGGTGATAGTTAATAGACTAAAAATTGAATTAAGCCCAGGTGCTTTTATAAAAGGCTTTTCTGTGAACATTGGACAGGCTTCCATTTTCCTAGCTGAGTTATGCGGACGTCGAGAAGGTTTGATCATGTGTAAAGCCTTAAAGATTAGTCAGCTAGTTGTAGAAATGGACTCCTTTGCTGCAGTTCAGGTTATTGAAGGCACTAAGGACAACGACAGCTTAGCAGCTGTGCTAGTAGCTAACATTTTCCGGCTACGTAATGACTTCACTTCATTTGTCATTCAACACACGTTTCGGGAGGGTAATTTTACTGCTGATTTCCTTGCAGGAATTGGGCGTAGCTTACCAGTAGGAACCACCATTTTTGATTTTCCACCGCCTGGCCTTAATGCTTTCCTTGAAGGGGACCTATTAGACGTATCTTATTTGCGTTGCTAATTAGTTAGTTTCCCTCAGTTGTACCAAAAAAAACTAAAAAAATTTACCAGAACAAAACTTATATAAAATTTTTTTGGTGGTACATTAAAACTTTTATAAAAATTACAACTTCGTTTGATTCCCGTTGGTGGGCTGCGCATGCAGTTCTTTTCTTCTTCCACTCAACTATACGTCACATTTTTCTCCAAACACTCGAATCTAGTCTAGGATTTTACCTTAAAAAGGAAACGAAAAAATGGGAAATACACATCCACTAAACACCATCACCTATAATTAAAGTTTTGCATAGCTTTAAACAATCAAAAAAAAAAAAAAAATTAAGGCCACTTAAATATTTATAAAGCTTCTAAAATTCAGCACCTTAAGAACCCAATTCCTTAAAACTCAATAGTTACAATAAGCAATTAAATGGATCAAAATATCTTAATTTTATTATTGTTATCTTTTATCTTTAACTCTAGTTAACAATTTATGAAGATGGTAATTTTACTGCTTTGCTATGACATTTTTAAGTATGTATCAATTGAAAGCTAATATTCATGTTCATGTTCTCATCTTTCTTCCCAGCTTCTCTCTCCTTGATTTTGACAATTATTGCCAATCTCCCACCTACAAATCTAATTTTCTTCTTTCAGTTACTTGCCTTTAAAATTTTCAAGGAGCAAAACTTAAAATCTAACAGAAAATACCCGTTGTTTTTGTTGTAAAATGAAGAAAGAAACAATTAGAAGAAAAAGAAAAATTAAAAAAACAAAGTAAGGCAACGTAAAATTATATTATATTTTTATTCCTTTTTTCTCTATTTGTTTTCCATATATTTGTAAGAGCACAAACCCTATATATATATATATATATCAATAGGTAATAAGTGTTATAAGGAATGAACACCCACTAAATGAGATGTTATAAGGATTACTCTCTTACTAATGAAGAGATTACAAGGAATTCCATTATCATTATTTAAATGCCTGGCATTATTGGTAGTATAAATTACCATTGTAATTACATAGAGGTAGTGGAAGTTATATTATTACTTGGTGTATAAATGTCATGGAAAGTGAGGAGGTGAGGGGATAAAAAATGTGAAAATCCACAATAAATTGATTCACAACACTCTATCTTAGATATTCACCTTTTATTATATACGTTTTAAATTGCCTTATTAAAAATCTTGCTAGGAAAACCCAATGGGAAAAAATACCTTGGTGAAGGGAAAAAGAGTATATTGTGTATAATAATCCCATTGAATTCAATGCATATTCATAATCAGGTAATTTTTGTCAATCTAGTATTTTAGCTGCTCAAAGTTCTAGAAGCCAATAATTTTTTAAAAGAATCTCTTGGCTTTTCACTTGAATAAATTTAATAGACATTATTTCATTATATATTTGGAATATTAATCCAAAAACATCATGTAATTACCGTGATTTAAATTCTACTCGGATCATCTCTTTTCATATTGGCTTATTATTTCTTTGTTGATAATTTTTAATAAATTTGATTTAAGATCCTCATTTTCATTGACTATATCCATCACTATTGCATATGCAAAATTTTTTTTATCAATAATGATTTCATTTTAGTTCCATCCTCTTTTTAGAAGAACTATAATTAATAGAGATCTAACCATTGTTTATAATTTTAACATTCTTATTGTTTTCAGGTATATAATCCCTTTATTCTTAGGGTTATTTTTTAAGAATTTTTTAAGAGATTTATGATTTTAGCAATTTTAATATTCTACTTATATTTTTGCTTCATTTTTCAGTTTTTATCCTTAGAACCATTTATTGTAACACACTTCCAACATTCACATAATATACCCAGTTGCTAATATTTTAGCAACTTTTCTAATAAGAATATCAATACAAGTAAGAGTACTTAAAGCTTGGATATATGATTTATTACTTTCATTTCGTTAATAAATGCATTCATCAATTGATAATATAGAATTTTAGAATTCCAATTCATATCAACTTATTTAAGGATCTTGGAAAATGCATCTCAAGTTATCTCTTGCCTCCCTAATATTTATTTCTCTCCCCCTGATGCTAGGAACATGATTCCTTTTTATTGGCAATTAACAAATTTTGTTGTAAAAAGATCTATAGTCAACCCATATAAACTCCCAACGTTTTTTGAGATTATCAAACCAAATATGCTCTTAATGTAATATTTCATATTACTTAAGGGATTATTTTGTCATCTTCATATTCAAGCATATATAAATGTCATAATATATCAAAATATATTTCAAATAATCGAGTATAGGCTTATATGTCTCCTCAAATCCAATATAACAATGAAGGAGATTATATTTCAATTGTTTTTATAAAGGGCTTGGTAATCATGTTCTTAGGGGATGCAACATATGAAAAATAACTTAATAATTACGTTACTTAAACCCAAATCATTCTAGGATCAACTTTCTAGTTGGACCCAATCTTTGATCATATTAGATTTATGTATCTAATTTAGAAGAGAATGCTTTTCAAATATGTGTCTTTTGGCCACAAGAGATATGACATAGTGGGCATTTTGTACTATTCTTATTTATGGTTTCAATATGATGACCATTATATTTTGTACCCTTAGAGTTTAGTAGATTTTAATATAATCTACTAGGATACAACTAGTCATATATTTAAAAATTTTGTTTCTCCAAGCTGCAAATTCAAGCTTTTCAAAAGTTTTGAATAGTAAATAATGTACAAGCTCTTTGGATTTTTCAATCAAGCTTGTAACATGAAACATGAAATATCACATTAGCTTCATGTTAAATGTAATTGGGAAAGGGTCTTTTTTTTTTTTTTTTTTAGGATATATCATCATAGCACAGCCTTTTACATATTGAAAAATGACATACAATATATCAAGTTCTATTATACTATTATACATTTTGTATAATATGAGTGCATATATGCTATATTTTACTTATCACATAGGCATCAGTATACCTTCCTTATGTGATAGCAATGCTTTATACAATTTTAACCTTTTATCTTTTATTTCATCACTATAATAAAGATGCCTTTTTTCAAAGTATATCTCTGCCAATATGTAACCTCTACATTAAGAGATATTAGATGAGATTAATATGAATCTCAAACTTTGGGATTTAAATTCCCTATATGAGAAATGTTATTATAAAATTCATATCCATTCATATATACATTCTTGCTTTTCATCTTCTCATGGAAAATTAATTCTTATTGATGATTTTTTTTTTTGGTAATAAAGGAAATATCATTAAACACACACAAAATCAGGTTTTGGGGTAACCAACCCGAACAACATCAGCTAAACAAAGCAATTCAACATCTACAAGGCAGTTATACAGAATAGCAAAATTCGATGAAGACTGCACACCCCTCTTGGCCATGGTATCAGCAACCATATTACTCTCCCTGAAAACATGCCTTAGACGAGCATGGGGAATCTTGTTTAGAAGGGCCCTGCAATCAAGAATGAGAGTACTGTGAGGGTGGTGAGGATTAGGGGTAGTAGAGATTAATTGGAAAGCAACATAATAATCAGTTTCAATAATAATATGATTGAAGTGCAAATTGAAAGCCAAATGGAGTCCATCTTTGATGGCCCATAATTCAACAGCTAGTGCAGTGGTGAAAACAATATTTCAAGTAAATCCAAGAATCCATTGGCCTTACAAATCTCGAAATACTCCTCCACAGCCACCTAACCCCGGATTCCCTATCATCGACCCATCTGTATTAAGTTTCTTGATGAAATTTAGTCAAAAAGAATTCTCTTTTTAATTCATAATCCCTACATTGGGATATATATTTAATTTCTCAAATGTTTGAGATATTTTTCTCTAATAAAATAAAATTTTGTATCACAAATATCACAAATACATATCCATAATATTAATTTCCACAAATTTGTTTTTGTACCTTTTTTCTTCTTATTAGGTTTAACTTGTAATAAATTAATCAAATACTTGGAGATATATGATAGGCATATGAGTTGCTTGAATATACTAAAAATATGTGATCAATGTTCATTCATGGTACATCTATAATAAGAACTCTCAAATCCATTGCCAACTTATTTTGCAAATCTTTTCATTTCACAACCATATCCATAACTATGATTATAATACCATGTCACATTCTTTTCAAAGGAATCAAACCAATGGTTGTGATCAATGATTTTTCATCAACTCATAATTTTGTTGGCAATAAGAAGACATGTATTTACTTTGAATATACATGTTAAAATTACCCTCTTGAGTTTGCTACTTTTGGAGCATATTTGAGGCATGAAAAAAAGAGTATATCTACTCTAGTATGTCTTCATCAATAATAATTTTTCTTCTACATAAAATGATTCAAAATATTTGCAAATTTATACTTGCATAATAAATGGATCCATTCATGGCTAATTTTTTGGAAGAGTTATAATTTTCTTTTGATGATCATCTTTCTTCCAAACAATTCCATGAACCAATGAATCATTCATCATTCATCATCAAATATTCATCTCATAGTCATTTTTAGACTTCATCATGAAGAAATATCATTTCATCGCAATCCTTCAAAGATGCCTTTCTTTTCCTTCAAGAAGAGTTTCTTTCTTTAAGAGATGCTTTATTTCTTTCTACAATTGAATCTTCAACATTCATTGGAGGTAAATGAACTTTCACATTAAGAGTTCATGACAAATAGTTGAAGCAAAATTTATCAAGAGCAATGAACTCAAGTTTTTGACAAGTACTAAATAACATATAAACAAGAAAATCGTTATAGCACTATAGAATATTCAAATTAGAAAACAAGAAATTAAAAGACTAGATTGTTGCAAAATCTTACCTCAAAAATTTACCTCAACTTGTATTTTTACCTCAATTTGTTCATCATCTCAAATAGGATTCATGAATAGTACTTTATGTTGAGACAACTTGTGTTGATAACGTGTTGTAAAATAAAAAAAGAATCAATTAGAAGAAGAAGAAAAATTAGAAGACAAAGTGAGGCAATGCAAAAACATATTATGTTTATATTCCTTTCTTCTCCATTTGTTCTCCATACATTTGCAAGAATACAAACCCTATATATAGAGGTCAATAGGTGATAGGAGTTACAAGGAAACACCCATTAAATGGGAGGTTACAAGAATTAATCTCCTACTAATTATGTTGACTCAATGCAGTCCAAGAGGAGGGGTGAATTGGAGTTGGAGAATTCTCACCTCTTTGCAACCACCAAACAAAAATTAAAAAGAGAGTTGAGATGAAGAGCTTGCACAATGATTTTATAGAGGTTCGGTGCAACCACTTGGAGCCTAGTCCTCTACCTTGGCTTCACTCACCAAGGATTTCCTCCACACTCTTCACTAACAAAAACAATGGTGGCTTAAAGGAGCCACTCAATCTTTTACAAGAAGAAGGGTTTCTCTCAAATCTCACCCATTTACACTTAAATCCCAAAGATCCTCTCTATAGATCACTCTTGAAGGAATCAACACATCCCTAAGATCACTCACTAATAGCACAAGCAGAGGATTACAAACAATGATCTCTCAAAGATCAAAATCTCAAGTTAAAGCACAAGTTGGTAGGTAAAGATATTCAATACAATATTCTCTAAACTCCTTCACATCTGTTACCAACCATATTTATAGCCCCTTTGCTCAAAAATAGCCGTTTCTAGCCGTTGGGGGTCATTAAATGCTCTGTAGGATGCAAACCTCGAGCTGCAGAATTGTCAGGAGAGTCGAATTAACTTTCTAGAGCCGGCTTACACTTTCAGAGCCGGCTATCCGGGTTTGCAGCACATTCTGTTTTTCTCGAGAGCCAGTTGCAAAACTTTGAGCCGACTTTGCAACTCTGACTTTAAATACATTAAATAATCTTCACATGACTCGACCGTTGTGCATTAAATGCATCTTCACAGCCGGCTAGAAAGCCAAAGCCGGCTTTGCGTCTTTCTCCGCGCGCGCCAAACAACGGTCTTCAAATTTTTGCCTGTAGAGCTGGCTGCAGCTTCCAGAGCTGGCTGCAGCTTCCAGAGCCGGCTCTCTACACTTCCATTCACCAGAACCGACTTTCTGCACATCTTGAATCCTTTTGGTCTATTTTTAGTGCAATCCAAGTTTACTTGTAATCTTTTAGCAACTTAACTACACATTTAAATAAACTAATTAGTCACTTAAATGTGTTTTGTAATCGTCAAAATCATAGGTACAACAATCTCCCCTTTTTTGATGATGACAAAACACTTTGAGAATTAATTAATGAGAGCACATAAATACTTCAATATTAATCAAAATTTCGGCACAAGGTACTCTAGAAAATGACATTAAATTCAGCATATTCTCTCCCCCTTTTTGTCATTCATCAAAAATTACATAATCAACAAACTCCCCCTTAATTCATGCACATCAATCTTTAAAGCATTTAAGCATGATAACCATTAAGAAAAGTAATATTTAAGCACAAAATGCTCCCCCTTACTTCATGCTATCAACCTTTAAAGCATCAAGACTATGTAATGAATATAATCATCAATCATCATCAATATTGCACCATAGACAACAAAAGTCATGAATACAATCATCAACCAATAAACTCCCCCTCAATAAGAGCATATAATCATCAAAATCATAGATAATCAATACCAAAAGTCATAAACTACAGGAGAGCCAGCTCTAGTCTTGGAGCTTGTTTAATTCTAGAGAGAAAAGGCCAAATATTCAAAAAGCTGCAGGAGAGCCGGCTCTAGTCTTGGAGCCGGCTTCACTTTAGAGAGAGAAGACTCTCGGGTTTTTGGTGGAGCCGGTTGTGAAAATGCTTGAGCTGGCTCTACTGTCCTTGATTGAGACAAACAGAAAGTTTGGGGCTGCTTTGAAGGGAATGCATCTTAATTTGATATTTCGTCATTTAACTAAGTTTAAATTGGACATCAACCACTAGATAATGCAACTTTAGTCATATATCAATGTATTCATCATCAAATAGCATGAATATGATCAAGGTACACAAATTCTAATAATTAAATTCATTAATTTCAAAAATCATATTAAGCACTAGGATCCAACATGCCAAGCTAATTAATTTGCATAAATTTTAATAATCACATCAAATGATATCATATTCAACAAGCATATATATCAAAGAGTGAATACATATAAACAAATCATTAATAGTCATGTTAAAGTAATTATACTCAATGAATAAATGCAATAAAATAAATAATACCAATTTGAGCAGATGAGTAGAGCATTCAAAAACAAAGTTCCTTTGCACTTCCACTCCAACATTCTTGTTGAGGCACAAGTCCTTTTAAGATCTACTTTGCTTTCCTTAGTGACTTTGCCATCAACTTTTCCTACAAAACAAAATTAAGTTTTGATTTTTGGTACCCAAATTTGCTTGGGTCCATGGGGGTTAGTGCTTAAAGTTCCTTTTGGAACCCAAATTTGCTTCACTTTACCTTGAGCTATCAATCTCTTCAAAGGACATACATAAGCAAAGTGTCCATTTGCACCACAACAATAGTAAGTAACATTAGGATGATAGGATTGACTTGCTCTTACAAAGGTAGTCTTAAAAGTCTTTTGCTTTTTAGAATAATCAAATCCAATGCCCCCTCTGTCATAAACATTTCTTTGAGATTTTAAGATAGCATCAAATTTTTCTTTACTCAAAGTAAATTTGGAAATCACATTTTCAAGATCACAAGCTTTTCTCTTTAAAACCTCATCTTCCTTCTTTAAATCTTCATTTCCTTTCTTTAAATCCTCATTTTCCTTTTTCAAAGCATTATTAGACTCCTCATTCTTTAAAGAAGGAATCTTACCATTTAAAAAGGCATTCTCTTTAACTAAAACCTCATTTTGTTTAGAGAGAGATTCAATCTCATTCCTAAGTAATGAAATGGTTTTAGTAAGAGCAATATTGTCATTTCCTAGTTTCTTAATGTCATTCATAGAGCAATCAAGAACTTTGCATAAATCATCATAAGAGTACTCAAACGAACTTTCATTAGTTGAACTAGAGAAGTTAGAGTTTACCTCCTAATCATTGTAGCTATCCTCTTGAGCCATGAAGCAAAGATTTGCAACACCATTTTCCAAGGAGCTTTCATTTTCTGTTGAGCTAGTCTCATCATTGCTCCAAGTGGCGGTAAAAGCTTTCTTCTTCATGCTCTTCTTGTTTTTCCCTTCACCCTTCTTCAATTTGGGACATTCATTTCTATAGTGCCCCATCTTGTTGCACTCATAGCATTTCACACTCCTTTTTGTAGACTCTCCTTCATCTCTTTTTGCAAGCTTGCTCTTGATGTTCTTCTTCATGAATCTCCTCACTTCCTTTGAAATCAATTTGGTGATGTCCTCATTGCTACACTCATCATTACCAGCATCATCTTCACTCTCTTCCTTTTGGTTGCTAGCCTTGAATGCAACATCCTTCTTCTTCTTCTCAATTATTTCAACTCCACCTTCACCTTGAACTTCTATCTCATATGTCATCAATTTACCAATGAGATCTTCAAGCTTGAGAGTGTTGAGATCCTTAGATTCTTCAATTACCGTCTTCTTGGCTTCCCAACTCTTAGGCAAGCTTCTAAGAACCTTTCTCACCACTTCTTAAGGAGGATAGACTTTACCAAGAGCCTTGAGATTAGTGACTATGTCATTCAATCTTGTATTCATATCTTGAATGCTCTCCTTTGGTTTCATCTTGAAAAGCTCATACATGTAAATGAGTCTATTGATTTTTGACTCCTTTACTTGGCTTGTTCCTTCATGAGTGACTTCTAGCATGTCCCACATCTCCTTAGCCATATCACACCCGGAAACTCTATGGAATTCCGTTGGATTGAGAGCACATTGAAGCATGTTGATTGCTTTGTTGTTGATCATGATCTTCTCCAAGTCTTCATCATTCCATTCAACTTCTTCCTTTGGCACCTCTCTTTCTCCAACAACTTTCATAGGTACATATGGACCTTTTATAGTCACAATCCATGCCGTGGGCACATTTGCAAGCATGAAGACCCTCATCCTATTCTTCCAATAATTATAGTTAGTCCCATCAAAGAAAGGAGGTCTAGTGGTAGACAAACCTTCAAGTGGTTAAGAAGATAGAAATTGAGCCATCCCTGATCAAGTCCTAGGTGATTAAACCTTCAAATTGGAGCCCTTACTCTGATACCAATTGTTGACTCAATGCACTCCAAGAGGAGGGGCGAATTGGAGTTGGAGAATTTTCACCTCTTTGCAACCATCAAACAAAAATTAAAGAGAGAGTTAAGAAGAAGAGCTTGCATAATGATTTTATAGAGGTTCGGTCCAACCACTTGGAGCCTAGTCCTCTACCTTGGCTTCACTCACCAAGGATTTCCTCCACACTCTTCACTAACAAAAACAATGGTGGCTTAAAGGAGCCACTCAATCCTTTACAAGAAGAAGGGTTTCTCTCAAATCTCACTCCTTTACACTTAAATCCCAAAGATCCTCTCTATAGATCACTCTTGAAGGAATCAACACATCCCCAAGATCACTCACTAATAGCACAAGAAGAGGATTACAAACAAAGATCTCTCAAAGATCAAAATCTCAAGTTAAAGCACAAGTTGGTAGGTAAAGATATTCAATACAATATTCTCTAAACTTCTTCACATCTGTTACCAACCATATTTATAGCCCCTTGCTCAAAAATAGCCGTTTCTAGCCGTTGGGGGTCATTAAATGCTCTGCAGGACGCAAACCTTGAGCTGCATAATTGTCAGGAAAGCCGGCTTAACTTTCTAGAGCCGGCTTACACTTTCTAGAGCCGGCTTACACTGTCAGAGCCGACTATCCGAGTTGCAGCACATTCTGTTTTTCTTGAGAGCCGGTTGCAAAACTTTGAGCCGGCTTTGCAACTCCGACTTTAAATACATTAAATAATATTCAAATGACTCGACCGTTGTGCATTAAATGCATCCTCACAGCCGGCTACAAAGCCAGAGCTGGCTTTGCATCTTTTCTCCGCACATGCCAAACAACGGTCTTCAAATTTTTGCCTGTAGAGCCGGCTGTAGCTTCCAGAGCCGGCTCTCTGCACTTCCATTCACCAAAGCCGACTGCACTTTACCAGAGCTGGCTTTCTGCACATCTTGAATCCTTTTGGTCTATTTTTAGTGCAATCCAAGTTTACTTGTAATCTTTTAGCAACTTAACTACACACTTAAATAAACCAATTAGTCACTCAAATGTATTTTGTAATCATCAAAATCATAGATACAACAAATTAAGGGTTTACAAGAAATCCCATTATCACCTCCAAATGTAAGGCATTATTAGGGAGTCAATCACCATTGTAATTGCATGAAGGTAGTGGGAGTTACATCATTACTTGATGTGTAAATGTCATGAAAAGTGGGGAAGTGAGAGAATGAAGAAAGCGAAACATTTATAATGAATTGATTCATAACAATTGTATAGTTTTAATTCTTAGAGGCATTTGGGAGAGCTTAAAAAGTAAGTTTACTTCAAGTAAATTTTTCTCTCACAAACTCAAAAATTTGTTAGAGAAAAATTTAAGAATTGACTTTTAAAGTAGCTTTTTAGCAAAATTTGAAAAAATTAGACATCTAAACTTTCTCAAAACTTGTAAAAGCCACTTTAAATATTGATTCTTAAATTTTCTTTTAACAAAATTTTAAATTTATGAGAGAAAATTTTACTTAATGCCTTGCTTTTTAAGCTCTTCTTAACACTTAGTCTTTATTAAAAAAGCTGTTCTTGTATATTATATTCTTAAAATGTACTCACTTTATTTTAAAATAACTATACTTTGAATTTATCTAAATTAAGTGTTATTTTTTTTATTTTTAAGGAAAATAAATACTTATTTTCTACTTTAATCCTCTTATTATCCATTTGCTTTAATTAATCATCCAATCATAAAAACTCTATTTTTATCACTTATTCTTTTTTTAAAGGTATAGTAAATGAATACAAATATTATTCTTAAATCTTTAATTTTGAGAAAAAGTAAAAAGATGAGTTCTTTTAAGATAAAGAGAGTGGACAGATTAAAGTAATGGACGTTGATAGGTGCACGCCCACGAACCGGCACCATTCACCACACACCACTTATAAAATTATTATTTTATGGTTTTGAATTTTTTCCAAACAGCTTAAATCGGTTGCGAAACATAAAACACATTGTTATTTTTGTTTGAGCAGTGTTTGCAGCAATTGCTCGACCCCACTCTTTTGGAAACTCACGCCCTTATGTAGCTTGTACCTTCTTTTGACTGTACTCCCTTTCTTCTCTCACATCTAGCAGTTAAACTTTTGAGATCCTCTTTGCAATTCATTAAGATTGATACTTAAACGTCAATAAATTTACCCAATTCAAATTTAAAATAGAAGAATCTTTAAAAGCTTCTTTTGCTTAGGAGTTCTCTTTAACAATCGCCTTTTAATCTTTCATAAATTTATCCAATCCAAATTTAAAATCAACAACAATTGTACCCCATTCGGAATACTGAAAATCCCTCTCAAAAGGAAATGACTTGCCCTGTCTGCTGCAAAAATGAATGTAAAAGTATTTAGGTTAAATCCCCATTTTGGTCCCTGAACTATTGTACGGACCTCCGATTTGGTCCCTGAACTAAAGAAATCCCTGATTTAGTCCTTAAACTATTGTATGAACCCCTGATTTGGTCCCCACTGTTTATAATTTGGCCTAACTTGGTCCTTGAACTATTGTATGGACCCCCAATTTGGTCCTTACTGTTTACAATTTCGCCCCAATTAGGTCCCTGAGCTATTATTTAACAGAAGGACCAAGTTGGGGTTAAATTGGTAAACAATAGGGACCAAATTGGGCATCCGTACAATAGTTTAGGGACTAACTTAGGAGTTAGTACAATAGTTTAGGGATCAACTCAGGGGTCCGTACAATAGTTCAAGGACCAAATTAGGGATTTCTTTAGTTCAGGGATCAAATCGGGGGTCCGTACAATAGTTCAGGGACTAAAATAGGGGTTTAACCAAGTATTTAATAAGGATGACAATAGAAAAAAATCGAGAAATATCCATGTCTTTCAAGAACCACAAAACCCCACATGTTTACATCAAATGCTTTTTTCTTTTTATTTTTTTATTTAAAACCCAAATCTAGATTCTCCTTGAGGTCTCATGGGTTCTCTTAGAGAACCTAAATTTGGGTTCTCCTTCAACATATCAAGGAGATAGGCGGAGAAATGGTCATGGAGGAAGAAAGAGAAAGCGAGGAGACAAGGAAAGTAAATGGAATTTGAGAAATTTTAACCTTGGATATTGCATTGAATAACCTTATTATGGATAAGCAAGGTAAGTTTTTAACAAGAAAATATTGTATTTTAATCTTTAAACCAAGGGTGTGTAAGAGTGGACGTCGGTTTGGTGGGTAAAACAATCGTTTTCCTAAAGTAATGAAATATATATTATATATATAAGATTAGTATTTATCAACAAAATATTGTATTTTAATCTTTAAACCAAGGGTG
>BPVZ01000134.1:304989-316833 GCA_020521535.1 Rubroshorea leprosula | reverse complement strand
ATTTGTTCTCTAGTCAGCCCCTGTTTGGTTGCTTAGAAAGTGGAGGAAAAGGATTGACAGCTAAATATTTGGTTTTTGCAGTGAAATGAAGATGAAGATGTTTTTGATTTTTTTTTTTTTTGAGAGTTTAAGGTTAATTGGATATGCATTCTGATGGGTATGCAAATTGTGTATTGTTTGCTGTAGTTTTTGCATCTACGAGATCTTTTGAGGCAGCATGTCAACTATTGATGAGCCTCTGTACCCCATTGCGGTTTTGATTGATGAGTTGAAGAATGAAGACATTCAGCTTCGGTTGAATTCGATTCGTCGCCTCTCAACCATTGCTCGCGCGCTTGGGGACGATAGGACACGCAAGGAATTGATACCTTTTCTAAGTGAGAACAATGATGATGATGATGAAGTGCTCCTTGTAATGGCTGAAGAACTAGGGGTTTTTATTCCCTATGTTGGAGGTGTGGAGTTTGCAAATGTTCTGCTGCCTCCATTGGAGACCCTTTGCACTGTTGAGGAAACTTGTGTAAGGGATAAGGCAGTAGAGGCGTTGTGTAGAATTGGTGCCCAGATGAGGGAGCAGGACGTGGTTGAATACTTTCTTCCGTTAGTGAAGGTTGGTTTCCATTTTTTGATCATTGTTTATATTTTATTTTGTTATATTATTCATTTTATTTTTGTGTTATATGGGATTGTATCACTGTGCTGTTCGGAGGTGTCTAATGATTGCCATAGAAAACTTATGGTCTTTGAGAGAAATGTTTGCTAATTAATGATATATATTGGGAAGTTTGATGCCTTAAAATGTTAGTTTGTGGTAGAACATATCTATCTGTGTTTCTATAATTACATCTTAGGATTATAAGAGATTTGATACTGTATTATGATTACAAAAAAAATTAAAGATTACAATATAAATTTTGATTTAGCTTTTACATCTGTCTGCATAAATTGTGTAGTGAGAGCAACTTAGTAATGAATAATGTTAATGCTTGCATTTTCCAAAACTAGGTGGCCTATCAGAGAATACTTGCAACAGAGATATCTTCCCTTCTGATCTTAATGAGGAACATCACTTTGGTTTATACTAAGTAGATGCCTCCTTTATTATGTGCCACCAAAGAGTTGCCATGTTACTGCTATCTAGGTTTAGTTGACGTGTTATTCAATAACGTACAATCTACCATGGCGTCCATGGATTTATCCTAAGCTCGAAGAGACTGCAATTAAATATTGTGACATGCACTATGCTGTTGTGTAATTTTTCCTTTTCTATTGTTTTTTTTATTAGTAGCTATTACTTCATTTGATTCTAATTACCATACTTAAGAATCAAATTATCATTTTCTTTTAAATATTTTAATCTGTAATGTCCAGAGGTTGGCTGCTGGTGAGTGGTTTACTGCTCGAGTTTCCTCTTGTGGCTTGTTTCATATTGCATACCCAAGTGCACCAGAGGCATTAAAAACTGAACTAAGAGCGATATACAGTCAGCTATGTCAAGATGACATGCCCATGGTCAGGAGATCTGCTGCTACAAATCTTGGAAAATTTGCTGCTACTGTTGAAGCGGCTCATTTGAAGACTGAAATAATGTCTATGTTTGATGATCTAACACAGGATGGTATAAGCGCTCTATGGTGTCTGTTGAATTCTGTTTATTGTTTTTTGCTTATAAATCATTTTTCCTATATTCCTATTAAACGGATGAAAGTGAGTGGTGAGGTATACAAGCCAAGAAATGCTGGCAGGAAAATGGCACTTATACGGGAGAGGGCTTAGTGGCCAAATGATATTTCTATTGCTTAGGGAAGGAAGTTTGGGGAGAGGTTGTTTTACTTTTTACTATGTGGTCAATGATGCAGTGGTTTTTGACTTTTGCAACTGTTCTTATTCATATGTTGAATTCAAGATCCTGTTGTTATGTTCAGAGAATGATAGCCTAGGCCTAGATTTGACCTTTGTTTATTTTTAGAGTAAAAAGTCTTATATCCGCAGAATCGCCTTTCTTTCCCAATGTTTGTAAACAGTTGTACAAGGAAAACCTAGGAGTTTATGGTTGTGTTGCTTTAGTAAAGCAAAGGAAGCCCTAAAAGATTCAGGATGTTTTTGACCTGTAGGTATATTCTCATTTGTAATGATGTCCTTGTCAAAGTTTGTACTTCTGAATTTAAACATGCACATATATATTCCTAGAGCTATAAAGGTTACTTGTGAAAAGGGGACTAAATGTCTATGTTTTCCAATTTTTCCCCTTCCAGATCAAGATTCTGTTAGATTGCTTGCTGTTGAGGGTTGTGCGGCTCTTGGAAAGTTGTTGGAACCCCAGGATTGTGTGGCACATATTCTCCCTGTTATAGTTAATTTCTCACAGGTATATAAATTTAGTAGCTTCTGACCACTATCACAGACATTCATGTCATTGAGGTGGTTGTTTTTGAACTTTGCATTATGCTTTAAGTTGTTTGAACTTAGTGTTATGCTTTAAGTTCTGGTCATTGGCCATTGGCCATGTTTCATTTTCAGGTTTGTAGTTTGCTTTACAATATTACAGAACTTGCACAAATAAAAATAATCCCCTCCCTGTCATGATAAAATGAATTGGAAATGGTCTGGTTCTGTTGCACATAATTCTCATGAAAGTCAAAATTATAATTATTCTTGAGGATATGTTCAACTCCTTTTTTTTCCAGCTTTCTATTGAATTGCTAGATTTAAATGTTACTTTGCCATCTTAGTGATAAGTGTCCCAATACAGAGGTTCTGAGCTTCATGCTCTTCCTCTTTCTCTGGACTGAAAGATCTCATTTTTAGGGTGATACAAGCAAGGATAATCCTTTGAAGAATTGTATATGGTATTTAGGATTAGTATGTGATTTTGATTATTTAGAACTTATTTTTCAATTTCAATGTAACTATTGGCTATTAGTAGTTTCCTATTTCTATTAGGAATAATTTTTGTTCTCCATTAAGGTATTAAGAGCCCTATAAGGGTTTTTCTGGAGTCTACATAAATGCTATTATGATTTATGTTTGAGGTACATATGCTTTGATTTGAAAATTATGACCTGTTGATTTTCTTTTGATCTCAACCCTAATTCTTCTTGTTCCCCTCACCTTTTCATCTAAATTTTGTTTTTCCTGGTTTCCTTTCCTTCTCCCCCCCCCCCCCCTCTTTTTAATCACTTTATATGGCCTAGTGCATCACAATGAGTGGGAGAAAAAAAAAAAAGAAACGAAGAAACTATCAAAACGAAAATGGATAAATTATTGATAATGACTATGTTTGTATATTTGATGATAAGGATGATAGCAATAATACCATCATGATAATAACTGTAATCTTAAAAGGTTAGAAAATTTTGTGAATAAAAATCCTACAATAATGCCAACATGTCAAAGTATTTATTAAGTTCTAGGGCTTTGCTATTTTCCCCTTTCTCTTTATTTCATCGAGTGTTTGGAGTGTTTCTTGTCTTTGAGTGATGATTTGTGTACCTTTGACTCACAGGATAAGTCTTGGCGGGTCCGTTACATGGTGGCAAATCAATTGTATGAACTATGTGAAGCTGTTGGTCCTGAGCCGACCAGGTATTTTCTGTAGCCCTGTTACAGTTCTCTTCCCCCATGATTTTTCTAGTGTCTATCCATAGCTATTCCTTCTCCTCCAGCAGGAGGACCCCTCCTCTGTGTTTATGATTTTAAATAATTTGTTTTGTGTAAGTATTTTTCTTCCTTTTCATTCACTTAGAAATTTTGCAAGCAGTTGATATTATATGTTACTGAAACAAATTTAGTTAATTTAACTTTTTATTTGCTTTGTCAGCTATCCCATGTTCTTTTTTTCTTAGTAATCATGCATATCATTGAATCATGTGATTTTGTGTTTAGGTCGGATCTTGTTCCTGCATATGTTCGGCTACTTCGCGATAATGAAGCTGAAGTGCGCATAGCTGCTGCCGGGAAAGTAACAAAGTTTTGTCGACTTTTAAATCCTGAGCTTGCAATTCAGCATATTCTTCCTTGCGTCAAGGTATAGATTCACATGGACTTGTTAGTTGTTTCACCTAGTTCTTAGCTGATTTAGTAGCTTTAGTCATGTCTGTAAGGTTTTGCTTTATCCCGTCTGAATATTTTAGGATTGCCTACTGTAGGAGCTGTCAACAGATTCTTCCCAGCATGTTCGTTCTGCTTTGGCTTCAGTTATTATGGGAATGGCACCTGTTTTGGGGAAGGTAACAATTCTGCCTTATCATATATTTTTTCAGTCCATGTCAAAGTAGGCTCATTTCTTTGTCTTTGATTAGAAGTATGGAATATAGACTGTATAGACTTTGTGATATTTGTTAGCATAGGTATAGAAGTGTGCATAAGTGTTTAATTCCGAAGTTATTATTTCTCTGAGTCTTATAACAGTGTCTCTATGGTTGGACCAGCATTGGCCGTTAAGTTGCTTGCTGTTTCTCTTATTTATGGGAGTTAAGTCTGTTGTGCCACCTAATGGACTACATATTTTCTTTTTATGTAACTGTTGCTCTATTCAAAATTACATGCAATGGATGACTTGTTGAGGGAAGGGAACTATATTAATTTTAAAATATTCTATTATTTAATTTTGTTGAGACACGTATAGATGCTTTGGTGGTTCTGTTCCATTGTTTATATAATGTTATATTGCATTCTAATTATGAAGAATGTCAACTGATTCATTGTTGACAAAGAAGAATGCTTGGTCTGCTGTCATATAACGTAATCTCTGCTCTTGCAGGATGCAACAATTGAGCAACTGCTTCCTATATTCCTCTCTCTTTTGAAAGATGAATTTCCTGATGTCCGTCTAAACATCATTAGCAAGCTAGATCAAGTCAACCAGGTTTGTCACAATTTCTGACGCTAAGATTTATCAAGGAAGATGATGGCATGATTTATTGGTGATAGAATGGTGAAGTATGCATGATTTCCAAAAAGTGAGACAAGTAAACTCATTCATTAGTAATGGTATTATTCCATATCAAATTACTTTTGGGATTCTTGAGGTCCTGTATTTAAATTGGGTCTATTTGCATAATGCAAATTGATTCTAGGTTGTATGTTTTGACATTGTAAGCTTTTCTCTTTTTTGATAGGTCCCTTTTTATTGTCCTTGATTGCATATGGGGTTTGCTGTAGTCTACTGTTTAAGTTGAGCCATCCACCTTAATTAGTTAACTAACCTCACCCACCTCTCCAATGTATTTCAATTTTACTTGTAGTTCCTGAAGAAGATTCTATGGACAATTTATGCATTTGTGATCCAATACCTCATAATTGGTGAACTACAGCTCGTAGACAACTTTAAGAGTTGGTTGGTTCAGGCAGTCAATTCTTATATTCAGCAATTGAGTTCTGAAATTGAAGGAAATGAGCTATTACAAGATTCTTTGGGACCCTTTGGCTAAGTAGGAATTGCAGGCCATGGGCAACTTTAGCCTAAAACAATATGGTGGAACTAGTTTTAACTCCAATTAAATATTGATGTTACATCATTTCCTCCACTTTTCTTATGACTGATGCATAATGCATGTAGAAGTTAATGCCTGACTTGGATTTGAAGTTTCCTTGTTCTTGGATGTGATTGTTTAAGAATAACAACATTTCACAACTATGGACATGAGTATGCTCAGTAATTTATATTTTGTTTAAAAAAGCAGCCTTGTTAATCTTCTCAATAATGCAGGTGATTGGAATAGATCTGCTATCCCAGTCTCTATTGCCAGCAATTGTTGAGCTTGCAGAGGATAGGCACTGGAGGGTTCGGCTTGCAATAATAGAATACATACCTTTATTGGCAAGTCAGCTGGGTGTTGGTTTCTTTGATGATAAGCTTGGTGCTTTATGCATGCAGTGGTTAAAAGATAAGGTAGGAAGGCTTGCTGAAATTGACTATAACTTGGTGGAGTGTGTAGCTTGCTACTTTCTGATTTTATCTTTTAATTGTCTTCTCTAGTGACCTCTTCCATATTGATACTCCCTTTGCTTTGTGTCCACTGAAGTCCTCAGTTCTTCGTTTTTGGAAAGAAGAAAAGAATTTAGAAAAAAAAAAAAAAAATCTACTTGGTAAAAAGAGCTTTATCACAAAGGAGTAGCATATTCTATATGCTAAAAGATGCAGAGCTTCCTAAATGGTAAAGCTAGGCATTGATAAACCTTAAGTGTTTGCTTTAGACATGCAATAGTAAAGATAGTGTGGGATTTTAGGGGTGTAAAGGAGGTTTCTTTGGATCCATTTAACATTAGTAAGATATGCAATTGTAAAATAGTGTGGGATGTTCTCTGGAACAGCATCAAGGCCTTCGTCTAATTATAATATATATATATATATCTATATATTTTTTCAATAAGTGGAAGAGAATCAAGGATAAGAAGCTATTGTTGGCAACTGTCCCTTGTACATGTTTCATATGACATGTAACATTTAGGAGGTCATTACTAGCAACTAATGCTGTAAAATTCCAATATGAACCCTGATGATTGATGCTCTTTGTAGGTCTACTCAATTCGTGATGCAGCTGCTAATAATGTGAAACGCCTTGCAGAAGAATTTGGCCCAGAGTGGGCAATGCAGCATATTGTTCCACAGGTTTGCCTTAATATAATGGTTGGGGGTTCCATTTTTCTTGCTGTAATTCAGTATCTTTTGGGATAGAAAGCAGGTTTAAACTTCTTGTGCTTCATTCTTTTGAACTTCTGAAATGAATTAACAGGTTTTGGATATGATTAATAACCCTCATTATCTGTATCGAATGACCATTCTGCATGCAATTTCTCTGCTTGCTCCTGTTATGGGTTCAGAGATCACTTGCTCAAAACTCCTACCTGTTGTCATTAATGCTTCGAAAGATAGGTAAGCAACGTGGACTCTAGAGGTTTGATTTCATGTAGTTATTTGTTTGGATCTTTTGATTGAGGGTGTGAAAAACATGACACAGGGTACCGAACATCAAGTTCAATGTGGCCAAGGTGTTGCAGTCACTTATACCTATTGTTGATCAGTCGGTAAGTAACCTTTTTGCTTATTTTAATGATGACTTTATATGAGAGAAGTTCTAATATTTGGTTCTTTTGATTATTACAAGTAATTTAGTCCCTGGTAATTGACCATGCTAAAGTTTCTATTTGTGCAGTATTTTATCTTGTGAAATTTATTTACCATGTTTCAGGCCTAATAATTGGATGAGGCCTGGTTAAATCATGCTGAGATTCCTCTTTTTTTTTTTTTGGGGGGGGGGGGCGGACATGCTTAGATTCCTTAAAAGGGAAGAAATAATAAAATAAAGATTAGGCTATGTGGGATTCATGAAATCTATAGAAATGTGCCCCACTTTTAATTCAATTTAATTCTGTTACCTCTGGTCCTCAGCTGTATGTGCCTGCCCTCTCTAAAAATACCTTTATCCATTACTTTGCTGAGTATTTTTCTCTTAGGATTTCTGTTAAGACTGAAAACAGAAGGGCTTAATTGTTTTTTCTGGATTTGGAGTGTGATTGATGGTTGTTCGTGGACAATGCAGGTGGTGGAGAAAGCTATCCGTCCATGCTTGGTGGAGTTGAGTGAGGATCCAGATGTTGATGTTAGATTCTTTGCTAACCAGGCATTACAATCAAGTGACCAGGTTATGATGTCAAGTTAGATAATGTCATTAGTCTTCTTTTTCTTTTTGTCCTATCTGGTTTATCCTGTTAATTTTTGCCCTTAAAATTCAGAAACTCATTTTTCTTACAGACACAATGTCTTAATTGTTGCCATGTAGTCCTCACTCTTCACTCTTAAGTGGAATTCTAATCTTTCTTATGCTTTGAATGGTACTCTGGTTTATTCCACTTAGCAAAGAAATATTTTGCCTTTACAAGTATTGTGGTGGTCCATGTCTGGTTTATAAATGAGTGAACGTAATTCTTCTGCTGGTTAAGGAAGACACTGCAACACCATATAAAAGCACTGTAACAGGTAATATATGCATTCATACCCTACATGAACTTGTGGATGCTCATGATACAAGGACTGAGCAGGTTCACGACAGAGAAGCTCATAACATGCATTGACAGATGTTCTTCTTCGGCCCAAAAAACTGCAGTGGCCTATCCCTCAAAAAATGGGAGACTCTCTCGAAGCTTCCTGGCTTGACATAATCAGATTGCACCTGCCCTATCTTCTTGTTCGTTTTGTCACACACCAACAATTTTCCACCTAGTGAGATGTCTGCAGAGGTTAATGAAAGCAATGTAACGAATACGGTTGAGCAAGAAAAAAGGGTGCAAATTACTGTGCGAGATGCCAGTAACAGTCTGGGTGGGGGAAAGGATAAGGAATTTCAGTATATCACAAGCTAATCTTGGGTGGTGTTATTGCCACAGCTTCACAGGTTAACACCACAGCTTTTTTAATTAATTGACCATTAACCCACGTGGAGAAGGTGGTGACTGCTGCAAGTTGGATTCAAATGAGGGGTATAATAGTCAAATAATTAAAAAATGCTGTGGTATTAACACTAGTGGCTGTGGCAATAACACCACCCGCTAATCTTCTAAGATACTTACCTCTTCAATTGTAGTGGTCTAGGAGGTCCCATCATAGACTTCACTTCAACGATTCCCAAGTAGACATTGCCTTTGCTGTGCGGAAGAGGAAGTTTTATGTAGGATTCCAAACAAGCATTTATGTCATTTATGTAAAGTACGATCTAATAGGAAATTAGATTGGACACCCTACATAATTTTCATTGTGTTTTGCCTCTCCTATAGAATATAGGCAGATGTGGGTGGAGAGTAATGGAGTACACCATACCTCAAACCTATTTCGCCGTGGTTTGTTGAGAGAGATTGACTTGGATTTGAGGTATAGTTGGGCGTGAGAAAGGAATTATGAAGGGAAGTGGGAAATATGGCACGTTAAAATATTGAATTCTAAGAGGAATGTTATTGAGAAGTCCCTACTTGGGTATTGGAATTCTTAAGTGGTAAATTACTTCACAAATTAGAACTTTGAATTATTATATGTATAGGCTAACGATACAGTTTCAACTATTTTTGGGGAATTTTCAAAAACACAGAACATGTGTCTCGCAGCAGCATCAGACGTTCAGCCATGGCCTTCATGGAGAAACTCTCCCCATGGATCTGGGGCTTGCCTCCTTCCTCACATGGATCTTACCGACGACAGCCGCCGCCTCGGCCTGAACTATCTGCATCCCAATCCCCTTGTAAAGCTCGAACCCTTTTCGTTCGCAATCGCCGTTATCAAAAATACCATTCTCCGCCGTTACACTGTCAAAAACCATTTTGCTGCATTCATGTGCTTCTTCTCCATCTTCATTCTGGTCATAGCAATCTTCCTGTCCACTTGTTTTGTGTTGATGATCACCAACAAAACAGATGCTAGGAAGGTACCGGGAAGAGCCTGCAAGGAGTATAGAAGCACAGATGGGTACTCAAGCAGCTTCAAGCCGTACGGGTCAAGCTCCACTGCTCCAGGTATAAAATGTTGAACCAAATATCAAAGACTTTATCTCATCAGGATTATGTGAAAACTTTGACGATCAATACAAGAACCAGACTGCTTCAGAATTCTATGAGAACCGCTTGTCTTCAATGCACGTATATACAAGTACATGCCTTAGTCAATTATGGAGTTGCAACTCATGCTGATGATAGTTTTTGATTTTAAAAATGCTTTTTTAGTTTTTTTATTTAATTTTTTTTATATTAGGTTGCTCAATAAAAAATAAATACTCTTATATTTTTTAACTCAACTTTTTTCATATATCATAAAATTTAAAATTAAAATTTTTTACTTTTAGAGAAAAGAGACTATTACTGAAATATTCTAATCATTAACAAAGCTTTTTTAGTACTTAAATAATTAAAAAACTCTCTCTCTCTCTTTTTAAAATTTTTTATTTTATTTTTTATGTTTTAATTTTTAAGTTCAGACTGATTTTTAGTCAGCCTCGGTTGGAAAAGAAGGATTTGTCTGACTTTTTCAAGTCCGGACTGAAAAATTCTTTACTAATTTGTAGCCTGTAGTTTGTAGGTCTTTTATGCTAAATAACTAAATTAAATTATTAATTAAATAAGATTTTGGAGTTGTGTTTTCTCAGTCAAGGTGCTGCATACCACCATTCTACTGCACCAACTTAGAATATCGGAGCTCAAACTTCTGGTACTTCATCCTCTCTGCTAAGATTGAAAAACTGGATGGAGAATGGAGTGAACTTGTTGAACAGGAAAAGAATAAATTGCCACTTCATATTCTACGAGAACCTTATGAAAGACCTCAGCCCTGCCACCAGTGGAGCAATAACATAACATATCGCTGCTACTGGTGCAACACGTCTGTCTGCAGTTCATGACGACATCAGGATGAAGTGGAGGCTTCTGTCCTTTCTCAACACCTTTGTACTCTTTCACCACCATCCTCTTCTCCGTCTATCAATGTGCAGTTGGAATTCAAATGCAATGACAGTCCGTAGGGAAAGAAGTTTGTTATTATTATTATTTTTTCATTTTGACAAATTTAATTAATATTGAAAGGAACAAGAGTAATTAATATTATTGCAATCGAGTAAATATACAATGCAATTTCATTCACATTCATTACGAACTAATCATATAGTTTTCGCCATCACGTTAAAGTTCACGCGGATGCGATGCAGCTGCCAGGTTCCAATGATGGAATCAGGAACACCATGTCCCGTATATGCCAGACAATAAACATTCGAGTTAAGAACGGAAGGAGCTTCAATCATTGTTTGGAGGGGTTCCAATCCCAGAACTTGGTCTTTGTCACCATAAGTGAACACTAGCGAGATTTTTGGAAACAAGTGCACTGAATGTCGATTGTTTAACTGGTAACAAGTGTCAAAAGGATCCTGTGTCAATTCAAATAGTATCTATAAATAGTATCTAGGAATCTGGTTATGACATTACCTGTGTCAATTATGGAGCGGTCCACACGATACCACCACTGTTCTAGACCCATTGAAATCGTCTCAGCAAGTCCGATTTTGATTCCACTAAATTTGACGTAGTAATGAAGTCCATTCCCTTCAAGAATCATTTCAGCTTCGACCACCGTTCTGTCGCCAAATGTTGGGATTTTCCCAAATATAATTTGTACTTCTGTTTGAATGAGGAGTAGCACAGCAGAGCGAAAATTGGAGTATTCTCATCGGCATAGGAAAGGAATAAAGATCCTGGTTAAACCCCAGTACACTAGAGTAATAGCTAAATTAGTGCTGACCTACTGCTTGACGAGCACATCCAAAAATGAGATCTCGCTCAAACTTCTCATCATTCATTGTGGTAACTTCATCTCTGGCCATTGCACTTTCAGCCTTATCGTGATCGTGATACTGCAGGTGGAAATGGCATTCATCTAATTAATAGGTTATAATCATCGCAGCTCTGTTCGATGTTACGATTATCATCCACCCACTCCTTATCATGGCAACTAACCCAGCGAAAAGATGAAGAAAGCTTTGGATCAATGATTGGATGGTCCAAGTCAAAGCAGCGCCTGCATGTCTGGCATTGCCACCAAACAATATTTGATCCAGTGTCAAGCAGCAGGCAGAGTATCTGCCCTCTGCTACCAACCTTAAGACCAACCACATATAGCCCATTTTTTTCCATGTAGATGGTGGAGGAAGATTCAGATTTGGCGTTTGTAATATTTGGCCCAATTTTTGGTGAAGGACATAAGCAAGACATTTGTCCCTGGCCATTAATTGGGAGAAAACATGGAAGTAATCATCTCTAGAGGATCTGTCGAAATATTCCACATGATAAAGTGGTAAAGAAAGAATTGCTGTT
>BPVZ01000134.1:255414-284033 GCA_020521535.1 Rubroshorea leprosula | reverse complement strand
TATATAATAATTTTTTTATTATATCCTGTAGTAAGTTGGGAGCTTCTCTCATTGCAATTTTGATTCTTTCTTGAACATTTCCTACATGTGTTAATCGCATAATTACTAATCATTAAAAGCACTCTTCCACCTTTATTGAATTTGTTGTTATGATTCGATCTTGTTTGCAATTCATCTACTTTGAGGATATATCAGTTTCAACAAATAATTTCACAACTCTCTTGTATATTGATTTTCCTTTGAATAAGTTCTTTAATGTATCTAATTCTTGGTTTGGCCAAATAAAAAAATAAAAGCTCTTTAATTTATCTGATCAATTGAAAGCGGGTTAGTTGGCAAGCGTGGGGCCAAAGGAAACAGGACAACCTGTATATGTTGTTGTCCTTGAATTTGGGGGTCGGGGAAGAAGTGTGCAAAAATAAAATAGAATCATCATCATCATCATAAATCTGAGCCCCCCCTCTGAGCTTTTATGGATTTTTTTTTTTTTGGATTATTATTTTTATTCTCTAACAGAAATGAACATGTATCCTCTACCGTTTTTGCTTTACCAAGACTCATGTTTGCTTTTACACGATTTAGGTTCACAGGGGAAACTCAACCTGGCCTCATTGCTTGCGAAAATGCAGCCAAGAAATTAATTGATCTAGGGCTAGTTTTTACTCCAGTTGAAGATGCTGTCAGGGAGACGGTAGAGAGCTTGAGAGCTAAAGGGTTCGTGGGCAGCATACATTACAATCTTAATCTCTCTCTGCCTCACTCTTAATTATTATTACTCTTACAATTTTACAATCTGCTATGTTAATTAGCTGTCAGTAGGTATGAATGGAGTAAGGGGTTCGTCTTTCTCAGTTATCTGTTTTGATGATGAGTACTCTTTTTTTATATGGTGCAAGTGCAACTTTAATCCTCTATCTGGTTATCAACTACCAGTTTGAGATCAAATACAACTATATTATAAATAAATGAATAAGTTACAATTTAGGCGAGTTATCTTTTATGCAAGACTGGATGAATGGAGCCGTCATTTACCAAGATAGACCTACAAAGAGGCAGTGGCAATTTGGTATCTGTCATTTTGTATCTGCAAAGGGCACGTGATTGGGGACCTCTGGACAGATAAGGGTGTTTTATTAAGTAGGACCGATGTCGTTACCTCTATCCAGGCAAAGGTTATGTTATCTATTGGGTTGAAGCCTCCATCACTCTGGCTTTGGATTATATTTTTATGGTTTAAGTACCATTTTGGTCCCTCAACTTTTCACTTTGTCACCAAAATTGTCCCTCAGCTTTAAAAAGTACCAAAATTATCCTCAAACTTTCATTTTCGGTACCAAGATGATCCTCTTGTCAGTTAAATGACAAGTGGCACGTTAAAATTCCAGCAAATCAATTCTTTTTTTTTTCTTAACTAATGACATGGAAAAAAAAAATATAGTTGGCATTTTTTTTATGAGTTGGTATTTTCATTTAATTTAAAAATAATAATTCTTTTTTTTTTTTCACCCACATCAAATTTCTTCTTCCTCTTTCATTTTCTCTCCTTTACCTTTCCTTTTCTCTTACCTCTGCAAACCTAGGCTCTGGGTTTTCTCAAACGGTCGAGAAGCTTTGGAATGTAGGCAGTGGTTATGATCGATTCGATAAACGAGAAGAAATAGTGTGTATTTTTCGTTGGGGGTTTCTTGGAAAAATTTTTAATTGTTAATTGTGATGAAATCCAAATTTGGGTTTCAGACAAACCCATATCTGTATTTCAAACAAACTCCGTAGAACTTTGCAGCATACCAATACCAATCACAATTTAGAGTAAGACAAGAATCCAATCCTATTCTTGTGATAAAATTAATATGCACGTAAACAAGAACAATCAAACATGCCAATTCCCTAGTTACAGAAATCTAACAAATCCCACGTTCTCAGATCATGCTTAGTGGCTAGATTTAAAAAATCAAAATAAAAATTTAAACTTTTCAAATTATAAGGTTAGAACGTTTACAATTAAAATCCAGAAAATAGATTTCAAACTTGTTAAGAATATAAAAGAGCAAACAGTTGGATAAGTAGAATATCTACCTTTGATAAAGAGAAATCTAAGAGAGTAGAATCTGAGGAGAAGGAGAATCATATAATTCTGAAGGAATTCTCAATTCCTAGAAGAAGAATGAAACCCACAAATGGAAAAACAAGATTTCGCATTAATTTTACAGTTATCTATCTACCGCAAAAGAAACGCACCAGATGAAGAAAATATCTATAGCGATAAAAACAACTCCGAAACTAAAATAGGACAGTTCGGCGATTTCATCTTGCAAATTATAAATTTTTTTTGAAACCCAGATCTAGGTTTCAGAGAGGAAGAATAAGGAAGAAGAGAGAGAGAGAGAGAGAAAGAATGATCTAAAAAGCCGTCTGTGCCATCCACCTCAAGAAGGTACTAGACATTAATCTCTCTTCAGTGGTCTCTATAACCGTTGCTGGTTCAACAAGCCTGAGAAAACCCAAATCTCTCATCTCCCTTCTCTTCTAATAAATGGATATATTCTGCTTTTCTCGTCCACTACTCCACAACCACCTCCGGCGTGAGTTCTACAACTAGGAATCGTCGCTCTTCTTCCTCCACCTCTAATACTTCCGGCCGAGAAGCCATCCGCGCCATCCACCTCAAGAATGTACTGGACATTAATCTCTCTTCAATGGTCTCTACAACCGTTGCTAGTTCGACAAGCCTGAGAAAACCCAGATCTAGAGAGGAAGAAGGGAGAAGAGAGAGAGAGAGAATGAATAAGAAGAAGAAAAAATGATGATCTGATTTTGATTTTAATTTTGTAGAAGTTGTAGGTTTAGGGTTTTGAATCTGAAAAGGAAACGAAAGGAGAAACGAAAAAAACTATGATTTTTGGGGAACTTGATTGAAACTGGAAAAAGAGAAAACAAATTTTTATGTGGGCCCATTAAAAAGAGAAACTGAGAAGATGATAATCTGATGTGTAAAAAAATACCACAATGACAATATTTTCTTTACTGGATATACACGTCATTAAAATTTTAAAAAGCCAATGATTTTGTGGCATCTTAACGTGTCACCTGTGCATTTAACTGACGGAATAACCATTTTGGTACTAAAAATGAAAGTTTGAGGATAATTTTGATACTTTTCAAAGCTGAGGGAAATTTTTGGTATCAAAGTGAAAAGTTGAGGGACCAAAAAGGTACTTAAACCTATTTTTATTTCATCCTCGGTCATTGTTCTTTATTTTTATCTTCTAGAAAAAAAAAAAAAAAACAAAACAAAAGGGCTACCAACAATCCATGTGCCTCATCCTCCCCACCTTTGGTTCTCGTTGTTTTTTAGTGGCAAAAACCAACATTTAGCTCTTTATCTTATAAAATTTGTAAGTTTTAACCCTTCACCTTATAACATGACACTTTTAGTCATTTACCTTACAAATTTGGTAGGTTTTAGGTTTTAACCCCTCACCTTATAAAATTGGTAGGTTTAACATTTCACCTTATATTATGGTATTTTTAGCCTCTCACCTATACGAATTAAAGAAAATAATTCCCACTTAATATTAGATTATAACATTCTATTGGTTCTGTTAGCTAACTGTTAACATCCGTTAGCATTTCGTTATAGAAAACATGAAATTTAAATTCAATTTTATTTGTTAGTTCCATTAACGGAATGCTAACGGATGCTAACAGTCAACTAACAGAACTAATAGTCAATTAATAGAACTAACAGAATATTATAACTTGATGTTAAGTGACAGTTATTTTATTTAATTCGTATAGATAAGAGGCTAAAAGTGTCATAATATAAGGTGAAAGGTTAAAACCTACTAATTTTGTAAAGTGAGAGATTAAAACCTATTAACTTTGTAAGGTAAAGGGCTAAAAATGTCATATTATAAGATTATGGGTTAAAACCTACCAATTTTATAAGATAAGGGGCTCAAATTGGTTTTAGCCGCTTTTTAGCAAGGAAACAATCTATCTTTTATCTACGTAGTGAGGGAGAGTGTGTGTTGCTGTTCCAAACTAATCATGGAGGTTCTTCTGGCACTGCATGTACGTTAGGCGTCACGGCCCACTGCGCATTATTCTATATATGCTTCTCAGCCTGTCCTTCTAACCAATCTTTAAGCTTCCTTGCCTTATTTGTTTCTTAAGCATATGTACACATATATCTCAATTTCCGACTTGCAACTTGCAATGAACAGTCCAGCGACTTGTGGCCGCTCTTGGTAATTAACTTCTGCTTCACTGTTGCATAAAGTCGTAATTAGAAATTTCTAACTCTTTCTCTCTTGATTTTCCAAAGGTCCATCAGCAAGGACTCACTGAGAAGGTACGTGCAGTTTGCAAGTGAGAGTTGTACCTAGGAGTTACTCTCAGTAATGTATAATTTAAATTATAAAATATAAATTTCAACTAATAATTTTTATTTTAAAATTTATTGATTAAAAGGAGGGAAAATTAAAAACTTAAACAATAATTGAGTCAATGGTATGTGGATTGAGTCTCATGTTTGTGGCTAGAGATCTAGTGATTAAGTCCTTTCATTGTATTGTTTCTCTTCATTGCTTAAAAAAATGAAGTAAAAACTAAAAAATAACAAATTCAAACGGGCTCTAGCCTACCCCCAAGTCGGGGGTCCGGTCCTGCACCTCAGACCTAATATTTAAGACCGGCCCATTACTTATGGTCTCATGCTACGGATTGGGTCAATGGGCTTGGTCTTGAGCTTTGACCGGACCTAGCCGAGTCTAAACGACCCCGGTGCACCCATTCGTTGAGAACCTCCAAATGTGGGCGGTTAAATTTAATGAATGCATTAATTAATTAAAATCTATTTTGTAAAACCTTAGCCACACATCTCTCCCTCTCCCTAAACACCTCCACCATTTTTTTGCTCTCTTAGCTCCTTGCCGTTGCCTCTATTCCCCAAGGTAGCATAAATGAAGGTAGGATTTTCTTTCTTTGAATTACTCTTCTCTCTCTTTGGAAGTTTTTGTCTCGACTCTATTGATATATTTTCATTAGGTCTTGCCTGTGGTGAGCGAGGAAGACAGCGCAGAAGTATGGATAGTGAGGCTCGGTCAGATTGCAACGCTTGCATAGGTTGTCAACAACATGGTTAGGTGGTGGGGTCTTTGACTAATTTTTTAATTTTTCATCCTAGAAATTCGAGTATCAGATAATGCTTTAAATGTACAATTTAGTCTTACTATGGAGTTTGAAACTAACAATTACTAATTTGATTTAATTTAATAAATAATATTATTTAAATTAATAATTATCATTATTATTGACTATTAAATTAAACAACTTTACTAACAAACCTTTATATCAAATAGCCCATAAATCTATTTATTCCCCTATTGCAATTAATTATATAATCTTTGATAATTAATGTTTGTATATTTTTTTTGAACAAATTTACAAGGAGTCGGATTTGAACCGTTACCTAAAAAAAAGAGAGAATACATTTAATGGGTGGCCTAATGCCACTAGGCCGAAGGCCCAAATGCAATTAATGTCTCTATACTTAATTGTCCATATATATCAAAGTCATATTAGTGCTATAATTAAGTTTTACTTCACTTTGTTATGTTTGTTATGCCTATAAGGCAAACTTCGTTAAGATATTTATGTAATTTTTTTTTAATATTAATGAATCTCTTGAATTTTTATGAAAGTTTAAAATTTGTTTTATCGTGTCACAATAATGGTCAAAATGGCAGAGAAAATCAAGCGGAGGATTTTGCGAAAAAATAGAAGGCGTAATGAAGAGATAGGGGTTTTTCCTTTCTGGTGAAAGAAGAGACAGGAGTTGATGAAGAAATAGTTGTGATAAGACCTTTCCATTAGATGGCCATTAAGATGAAGATGAATATGCTTTCTGGGACTTGGTTATCTTCTCACAAATAAGTTATAAAGCCACATAAAAATAATAATAGAAGTGTATTTAATTTGATTATTAAAAATAACTGATAATTATAAATATTATATAGTTGTAAATAAAATAGTTAGTATTCATTATATAATAATTTAAAATTAGATAATAAATCAATATTTTCAAACACTTTTTCAATTAATAATTGATATAATTAAATAAATTAAACACATTTGTAATATGTTATGCGACTATAACAAAACTTTGTATAGCCATAACATGGCCCCGTTTTCAGTGATGCTAGTCAAAGCTAATAAGCTATAGATGAACTACGATCCAACTTTGATGGTGTTTGGGATTTAGGATTTGAAGACGAAAGTGCTGAGGACAGTGGATCTGAAGAGAACCAGTTAATAGTGAACAACTGCATACTCTAATTTGGACTGTGGTAGATTTTACAGTAGGTTTAGTTTGATTGTGATTTTAAATTTTTTGTTTTGATTTTTATAAATTTTGTAAATATAAATAAAAAAACTCATTTACTTTTACATGTTTTTACAACATATTATCTTGATTATTAAACAGATAAAAATAAAAATAATTTTAGTATTATTAAATAAATTTATATTTTTATTTGTCAACGTTAAAATTTATTTTAAATAAATTTTTTATTTTTTATTTTTTAATTACTTTTTAATAATTATAAAATTTATAAAAATCCTAACTTATAAAACATAAACTACAACCTTATTAAACAACATCTTAAGTTGCAATTATATTGTATGATTGTAGTTTTCTAATTTTGATTTTGCTTAATTCAATTATTAATCTATTAACTATTATATTTAATTTCGAAAGTTAGTTTTCTTTTTAAATTATCTATAAATTTTATAAAATATTTCAAAATAATCTACTATATAAAACCTCCATTAGATTTGATAAAAAAAAATAACAAAAGAATTAAACTAAAAAATTAAATTAGAGTAGTTCCAATAAGCAAAACAATCTATGATATAGTGTGCAAACTATTAAAATATACCAATAATTGTAATTTCTACTAAAAAAAATTGTCAAGAGAAAAAGTTGAAACAGTATATGATAAAGATAATTATCCTTAAGTTGTGACAAAAAACTTATCATCTTCATAAAGTTAATTTCATTTTAAAATTAATTTTAAGAAATAAAAATTTATAAAACAATATAATTAAAAATCATTTTGATCAAATAAAGTGAAACTATAGTTAGAAAATTAACATAATAGATTAAACTAAAATAAAAATAAAAGATAATAAATGAATCTAAAAATATTAAAAAATAGTAGACAAAATAGAAAAAAAAATTATTAGACTGTTTATTATATTAAGTCTTTTGATTTTAATTTTAAAAAATCTTAGAAACTACTGAAAACTAAAAACCATTAAAGACAAAAATTATAAAATTTATGAAATTCAAAACTAAATATAAGAAACCACAATCATACAAAATAAATCCTTTGAAGACAATAGATGTTTTCAAGAAAATGATGCACATAGTTTTATTTGTCTACTTGGACAATGCCTGACGAGAAAAGGACTACCATAACCTGCTATAAATTTGAAATCTGTTTACTTTTCGAGCTCGCTTGGAGTACTGGATTAGACAAGATTCGTTAAGGTTTTTAAAGACTGCATTGGATTGCACTAGATAAGAAATGTATATTTAAATTCAATGTCAGGTTTGGTTGATAGTTGAATTAAATAGAATTTTACATAAAAATATTATTTATTATGGATAAAATTATCCTTATCACAATTACACTGATCAAAATTTTATTTTAATTTAGTTTACAGCATAATGATATTATTAATTAAATGGCTGAAAAATATAACAAAAGTCCAGTTAATTACCTTCAATATTTTACTTTGTTTCCACAAAAAAATTCAAGTTAATTTTCATCAAAAGTATTTTCCTTTGTTTTCCCAAGAACCAAACAACCAGACAAAGCATATATCCTCATTTTCAAGCTGAAACCAAATTTTGTTTTCGAATATATCTAAATTCCACAAAGTAGATTGATAAAGCAAAAAATAATGAAATTTGCTATGATTTTCCAAATTTCATTAAATTCAAAAAAAAAAAAAAAAAAAAAAGAGGATGAAATGAAATAGAGCATGACAAAACCTTTAACAGCATGAATTCCATAAAGCAAATTCTGAAAAATTAAGTAAAAATTAAAATTGTAAAATCCGATTCACTGGATAGTCTCAAATTTTCATTAATAGGTTTTAATTTTCAAAAAACAACTCGAACGAGCAAAACCCATCTAATATCCTTTGACAAATTCAAAATAACAGAGGTTAGAAAGACACACAACATAGAGGCACAAATAATTTCTATACTCACTTCATATCTACAAGGTAGTTGAGTATCGATCCGAGAAAAGATGTTGGAGAACCACTAAGAAGCCACCAAAATTGCAGCCAAAAAGGAACCTCCATGCCCCAATCCTGGTTATTTTTTCACTCTAATTCCTGCAATTGATCTTGTTTGAGTCTTAGGATCTAACAAAAATTGAGGAAAGAAGGCTGGGAGGAGGAAGAAAGGGAGAAGAAAAGAGAAGAAGATGCAAGAGGAGGAAGAAGAGGTGAAGTCGCAAAGAAGTGGAATGAGAAGGAAGAAGATAAGGAGCTGGTTCTGAATGTTGATGGAGGAGATGGGTTCCTATGGCACCGGCATGAAAATCTAGGAAGGGAAGAGAAAATGATTGGCTAGAGGAGAAGGGTAAAAAGTGAAAACAAAATTTAATCCCGAGTTAACTCATGAGGTACGTGGGATATAATTCATTTAATAAAGACAGGATTGGATATAAGATGGGATATGCATCATCCCATCTCTTTAGCCCACCAAACGTGGGATACAGTGGGATTGGACAAAAAATATATCCTATTCCACTGTTTAGCCAGGGCTCCAAACGAGCTCTTCGGGTTCGAAAATTCTTGATGGAGATGGAACAATGCAGATTAGGAGTGCAAACAATGTTCTGTCCGTAAAGTCAGTGTTCCATTTTGATTTCACATTCTAATCAAGTAGTGTCAAAGAGTGTGCTGTCCCACCAAGAAACAATTTGCCAAGCACAAAAATTGACTGCTGAAAAAATGAACAAATCAAATGTATTGAAATATAAGCACCTATTGCACACATTTATGAGCCAAACAAATCAAAAATAGGCAAAACGCAAGAGCAGGGGAGGGAACAGTTTAGCTTTGAATTATATGATCGTATATTAGACAGGCAGGCGCCAGGTAGTAGAAGATTTTACTAGGGGTACTAGGAGCCATCACCATCCCAAGCCTCTCCATCATCTAGAGCATCTATGCAGCTACAAACACGCAACTTGTAAGAAAATTAGATGTTGATAGTGGCTTCCCATAGTCTGAGAAGTCCATTCCGACCACCACTGCATATCCTTTTCCTTTCCAGGTCCGAAGCAATGCATCTTACCTGTAAGGATGGTGATGAACACAAGGAACAGGTTAATAAAAGATTATTAAAGCTGTAAAGCAGCAGGCTGAAGGCAACTAATAAAATTCAGCGCAGCTACAAAATGGGAAAGATATACATCGGTACATAAAGAATGATTATTCAGTCAAAATCACGAGTTTTAAACATCACCCAATGATTATCCAGTTAAAATCTTACAAGTTGAAGGTTAGCAGGTGAGCATAATATCTTTTAAGGTTGGTTCGAGAATCAGAGGGGTTTTAAGTACTTGATAATTAATAACCAGTTCAATGGTTAAAATAAAGCTATTACCAAATAAAGGAAACAGTAGATGGCCAAAGATAAAATGGGAAACTGTAGATTGCATACAATTCTCATGCATGCAAATTAACCACAAAAACCACGATAATTGTAGCATAAAAATAGACTTCTTGATCATAGAGGAAAAAATCAGCATACCACTGCACTTGTCCTTTGTGGTGTCCGGTAAAGTTGCCACCCACCCATTTTAGATCCAGGGCTAGAGAGGCCCCCAAGTCTCTCTTGTGGCCGATTGAAGAGAGACATAGAATTGTCAGCTGCTCCAATTCCTAACCAGTGTTCCCCAGCGTTGATAGACAATATAGCGCCTGTATGAATGGTAACATTCTTAACGGATTTTATACCTCCTGCATACATGATAAAAAGGTAAAGCCTCGAGTCATGTCATGGGGAACAATAAAAAGGAACCAGTAAAATAACAAAAAGTCAATTAATTTAGTAATATATTATAAAGATAACTACAAAAATGATATGATCAGTAAGAATAGTAAAGAACAAACACCAGTATTTCCTTGATCAGACAATAATTGTAAACTTTCTTATCAGTTACTTTTCATAGTGGAAAAAACAAAACCAAACAATGTCCAGCAAATGGCTAATAGATGATTGCCACACTTACCCTCTTCATTTTCCCAGAAGCGAAGTAGCCCATCAGTTGAACCTGAAAGACATTACATTTAGAGAATTATCTTTCTTTTTAGCAGAAGGGACAACTCTTATGCAGATGAACTTAACCATCATCAGTAGTAGACATTTAGAGCCTACATCAAATAAATTAACAGAGGTTTTCACCTGTTATTATGCCTTTGTCTAGTGGGGAACACTCAACAGATAATATTGGGCCAGCATGACAGGAAAGAACAGCATCACAGGTTCCTCGAGAAACAGACCATATCCTAGCTGTCCAATCATCACTACCAGTAATCACAGTGTCTCCAACCATTCTAATTGACCTGCATAATTAACACATGAGCAACTTATTCCCTACTGATCTAACCAACAAAAATGTATGTCAGATTATTTTCCTGACCTTATCCACTTTGTATGTCCCAAAAACTTGTGCATCTGCCTACCAGCACGGATGTCCCAGATGTTTGCTACTCTGTTGGTACAAGTATTTTCCAGGTTTCAAGATTGCAAGACTTACATTTTTGTCTACAATAGAAAGCATTATTGCTATTCCAAAAACTAAATATACGTACGCATCTCTGCCACCTGCAGCCAAAATCCCAGTGGAATCATCATACTCCATGCACAGGACTGCACTGGAGCAACGACCAACTGTTGCCACACACATATCACTTCGAACATCCCACATTTTCACAGTTCCATCATGGGCAGCCGTAAGTACACGTTCACCTGACAGCATCCGCACATTGCTGACCTAAAATCACAAAGAAAAAAGGCTTATCTCTGGTTTGAACCATCAAATCTATATACTTTCAACTAAAAAGATTAATAGTTTTCTTTAGATTTGAGCTAATACAAATAATGAATGAAAAGTTTATTACAAAGGTAGTGAAAGTGATAATTCACAAACTAATACCAAAACCCAGTGAGGAAGACAGCAAAAGACCCTAGTCAGGATGATTATATCAATGTTTAAATAATAATAGTTCCCAGGTATAGCGGCTGAAAGAGATTGCCCACATCTAAGTTTCTATAAGGGAAAAAACAATTTAAATAAATGGATATTATTCTTGAAAACAATGTATGATATCTCATAATAAGACATTATCCCAATAAACTTCAAAATACATGATAAGATTAAATCTCTATGTAATTTTTGTAATCAAATTGTCTGTTAAAAGAGGCTTATGAAGATAAGGTTCTAGCTTCATCAATATCTGATGCTTTGCTGCATTGAGTTAATCTAATCTAGCTTTGTAACAAGAGACAACACAACTATTGCGGAAAGGAGATGTTTTTATATCCCTGGAAAAATTGATAAAATACTCATCGACAAAAGAAACCAGATTAAAGATGGGTCAAAAGCAATAGATTAAAGAGATGATATGGAGGAGTGTATAGATTCAAACCTTGCTTGGCAACCAAGATTTATACTTTCTTTTTACCTCTTTCCCTTCTGTGTTAATCTAATGATTTTATTGCTAAATGCCCAAAACAATTATCTTCCCCTTCTGTTGCATCTTCAAAGTTCAAGTTATCATAAACAAAACTCAAAAAGAAAAAGGGAAAAAAATCAATGAGTAAACTATATCTATATTGATGAATCATAAGTATATCATTTTACAATGACTACCCTTTTATCACTGCAGACTCAATGTCACTGGCTAAACAACCAAGATTGATGGCATATAACTGGATTATGATAAATCAGTTAATTTCAGTGTAATTTTCATGCACACCAATAGATACAGACATATGACATCAAGATTCACGAATCCCAATGTGCAGACTAAGGTTTGCCCCCTTTTTTTCACTTTGGCTTCAAACAGTGTGCAGAGACCTTAGCACTTCTACTTCACAATCAAAGGTATGATAGTCTAAGTAAGCAAACCTGTGCCTCGTGACCCTTCAGCTCTTCCAGAAGCTTAGATGTCTGCTTGTCCCATACAAAGACAGAATGATCATCAGAACCCGATACAACCTTTCCCCTATCAGAACTAATAGCTCGAATAGTTCTGCATCACAAAGCATTGGAGAAAGGATTTTAAACTTGATATGAACGAGTCACAATAGAAAAGGAAAAAAGGATCAAGAAGAATGAGAAATTGAATATATTGACATTTATATTCCAAAAATGATCAAAATTAAATAATAACCCTGTATGTCCTTTCAATGTTGCACGAAGTTCAGAACCACGAAGACTTGGATCCCAAATCCTAACCTGCACTATTTTGACAAGCATAAGCAGTAGGAAGAAGCAGTACTTAAACAGGACACTCCATGCATATCAATTAAGAAATTACGTAACATATTGATTTAACTAGATGAGAATGATCAGTCAGATAATGCATGCATTATGCAGTAATGCAGAGGTAAAATTGATTGACGAGCGTGAAAGAGAAATATATGTGAGACCGAAAAACTCATGTTAGTCAACTGCCTAAAACATCAAGATAAATCAGGCGTGCTATTTATGAATATCATCTGGTGCTGTTATTGTAAAGAAAAATCAGTGCAGAATAATTCAGCATTTGAATTGGATTAATTGCCATATGGTTAGATCTAACCCATTGAGTTCATAAAATAATTAGTGTCGAGAACAACCTAAAAAATTTGAAAGCAAAAATCTATACATTTTGAATAAGAAATGCTATCTTACTGAACAATCAGTGCTCCCACTTATAAAGAAACCTGCACCCTCACGGTCACCCACCAGATCCCACACCTCTCTTCTCGTTACACAATGTAAGGCAGTAACAGCACCAGTGTGACCCCTAAGTACTCTGATATTGGTTTGCATTTTCTTCTGCCCAGCAGCAGATAAATCTTGTTTCCGAGGTGTCCCATTCTCTGTTGAGTAAACTCAATGAACGAAAGCCACAATATAGTAGATAACCCAAATATAAAACATTAGAACTATTAAGAGGCAACTAAAAACATACCTGAAGCACCACCATCAGAACCCCATTTACGAACACGGCTAAAAGAGTTTGCTCGAGATGCTGTATCTCTGCTGAACATGCTTTGAACCCAGCTCCTTCCAACACCGGACGCCTCTGCAGGTTGTTCATTCTCATTTGTAACATCCTTAGGACGTGGGGATGAAAGACCATGGGACAACATTGATTGAGGCTTAACAGCTGAGATGCCCCAATAACCAATGCGAAGTTGCTGGATATGCGACAAAAATCCTCTAAGTTTTATCTGAAAGAAAGATGAGTAGACTAGTTAAGCTCTTGTAGCTGAGGCTCATTTGCCTAAGATACAGGAAAAAAGAAAAAGAAAAAGAAAAAGAAAGAGGAAGAAAAAAAAGGGGGGTGGTAAAAGCAAGAATGAAAAAATAAACTAAGTTGTAAAGAATATAGACTAAACTAATTACCACTCAAACCAATTTCACTTGAGTTACAATAGAAAGAAAATGCACGAGATGAAAAATAAATTTAGAAAAGAAGACAGATATTCAGATTCAAGGACAAAGAAAGTAAACAAAGGCAAAAAAAAATAGAAATAAAGTAACCAGAGAGAAGTTTCATCATAAAATAATTGCTTAGAGATAAATCCCACTTCCCATTTCCACACTCCAAATTACTTTAGAACAAATTGGGTTAAGCACATACTTAAAACCCACAGATCTTGCACAGGACTGGTCATAAAAAATTAATAAAGATTTAACCATAGAGTAAATAATTACCTAACCAGAGGCTAAATACGGATTATCAGATCAAGCAATACAGCCAGAACAATCGAACATTGCACAAAAAGAAAAAACCTGGTATTAAGGGATCCAGTCTATAGACAATCCTTCAGCCATGGACCATAAGATTGGTGGAAAAGAAGCTAGTATGCTACTCCAAACCTTAAATTATATTTTCAATGAAGATTAACTTACTAACTGCTTGTATCCAATATTATTTTTCTCTGCTACTGTTTCAATCATGTACCAAGCATCCACATCATTGAGTCCAAGCCCAGCCTTCAAGAAGACAAAAAACAAGATAAGCACTTAAGTATAAAAATTACAAAATGGCTTAAGTAGGCTACTTTCTAATTCTGCAATGAGCAGAAGACTATAATTTAAAAAACAAAGAACGCTACCATGTGTGATGCCAATACAATTAGTTGTGCCGTCACCAGAGTCGCATAATTGGCCGATCTGAATAAATAAACAAATTATAATGGTAAGTTTTACTTCCAAATTCTTACAGCAGTTTATAAGCATATCCATTTCTTAATTAGCAAGTGACACCATACACACTCTTAACCAATTTAATAGCTTATCTTTGGACTTAGAGATTGAATTATGGAATGAACAAGAATTTTGTTGAAAAGAAATAAAAATCAGGACAAAGGGCTAAAATGAAATGTGATTCATCTCCGGGCACCCTAAGGATTTCAGTCAAATTTAATCCCAAGTTTGGAGAAAGAGGATAACAAGAAATGAGATTCGTCTCCCTGCACGATAGAGATTTTAGTCAAATATGATCCCAATTAGCATATAGGCAAAGAATTTCCATTCCTGATTCTCCTGCTTCATGAGGATGCTTTTATGCTCAAGATGTTTTATGGTATTGGATCAAAGTTGTTAATTTTCAAATTTCTCAAAGTTTCTCAAATGACCTTTTGGTTTTCTACCTTTCAACTCTCAATCTTGTTCATTTGACTATCTCAGTAGTCAGACATAATGCAATGATAGACCCAACATAATTAAAATTTGAGATTGGAATTTTCATTTTTGATGTGCCTATCTACTCATTAATTTTACTTTCTCTGATATCTAACCTAGTCAGGTGGAAGCTAATTTAAGATCAAGAAATTTTGCACCACTGTAAACAGCATAACTCAATGGGTTCTGCAAAAAATAAGAAGAAGAAGAAGAAGAAGAAGAAGAATTGGAATTTTCATTTTTGATGCTCCTATCTACTCATTAATTTTACTTTCTCTAATATCTAATGTAGTCAGGTGGAAGCTAATTTAAGATCATAACGTAGTCAGGTGGAAGCTAATTTAAGATCAAGAGAAGAAGAAGAAGAATTGGAATTTTCATTTTTGATGCTCCTATCTACTCATTAATTTTACTTTCTCTAATATCTAACGTAGTCAGGTGGAAGCTAATTTAAGATCATAATGTAGTCAGGTGGAAGCTAATTTAAGATCAAGAGAAGAAGAAGAAGGAATTTATCAAAATCATGTCCAAGCTGACCCAACTTCATGTTTATTCAATGTAGGCTGATTAACAATAACTTTGCAAAGTCAAGATGAAAATATCAAAATCATGTCCAAGCTGACCCAACTTCATGTTGATTCAATGTAGGCTGATTAACAATAACTTTGCAAAGTCAAGATGAAAATTTCATGAACTAGACTCTTAGCTATCTTCAGCCTCTTTTTCTCTTCCTTCCAGCATGATGCAATCATGACCCATAGGAAAGTCTTGGAAGAAAAAATTATTTTATTCTAAATTTTGCAACTTTAAAATATTCATGAAAGAAAAAACACCAAAGCCAAGAACTAATTAAAAGTATCAATTGCATCACGGCATGAGAAAATGAACAAATAAAAAAATCAGAAAGCATATCAAATGGTTTAAAATGTAGATTCTTACTTGTTTGAAAATCTTTCCATTAAAAAGTCAAAATATCCTTCCCAAAACCTGCAGCATCATTGTAGTAAACTAAATAAGTTTCTTACCAATAACAATAATAATAGTAATAGTAACAAGACTGCAGTATTCCTCATTAAAACACACAGGATGGTAACAGGCAAGTAGCAGAAAGAAGGACTACCTAATAAACACTTCTCCTGGACAAATTAAAAGAATCCAAGTGGCAGAAATAGTGAAATTAGATAATGTTTCTTAATTTATACAAAGGGAAAGAGTCTGTTAATGAGAGCTATTTTATGCTAAAAACAGTGCTTATTAACATAAATCAACTTAAAAGAACATAATCAAGTAACATCTCAATTATTAATGAACCAATCAAGTCCTAACTGTGGAAACGTGATGATCACAACAGCAAATCAAATCCAGTAAGCAATGTCATTAAAACATACCGTAACTCCTCCCAGATAGATAGAGAAATTAGATGGCGCTGGACATAATCTGAAACATTATTAGCATCTTTCTTATACATCTCAGCAGATACCTCCAGCGCATCTCTAATGGTCAAGATGTCATTCCGAGAAGTTGCACGACCAATTGCAGTTTTAAGCTGAATTTAAGAATAAATAAATATTCAGGGAAATTTGCAGCTAATATTTATAGGAAACACGATTCATTAATATGTAAGAAACAATTAAACACCTCAATGATTTGAAAAGTCCTTTTGGAAGCTTGTGGAAAATTCAATCTCAATCAAAATATATACTGCATTTTCTTTTCTAGCTGTTGGCTTATATTTTATTTTTATTTTTTTTTTGATATCCAAGTACCTGGAGAGGGCAAGTCCCACTTGGCTCACCCCTCACTGGCCATACCCAATACTGCCATACTAGGCAAAGCTGTGGATTGCCAATGGCAGGGTTCCAACCTAAGAGGTGCACCCAATCCACACATCTCAATTGTCATTCTTACCACTGAGCCACCCCTCCTTGTGGTGTTCCTTTTTGGATGTCTTGAGAAAAAGTATGGTAGAATTGAAAGCTTGAAAAAACTTGCTAGATAAAGACCAAGTGAGCAATAAGCAAAAGATTTCTCTGTTTTTTACCCAAAAAGGAGCATGGTCACCCCATTTACACACTGTTTGAAAGCAACTCTTTTTCAAAATCCAATTTTTCTGAAAATTATGTCAGAGGCAAACTAACAGCTCTGTCCAGAAAAAAAAATCCAGATTACAGGAAATCCTACTAAACCAACCACACTTCTCATTTTTAAATTATCTGGTTTCCAAAACAGAAAATAGGGTATATCAGGTGGCTCCAAGATAAAGAAAGCATGATTTTCTTTACAACTAAAAGAATATCACAAAGGACATCAAATTTTGAATAAATAAACAAGTATCTACATACCAGTTCTTTCACTGCAATAAACTGTTCCTCAGTCAATTGGCAGTGCCATCCCTGAGCACAAAGATCCAGCATTACATTAACATATGCACGGTAAACATGAATCAGAGAGATGCTTTCTTATAGGTGGACTTACTGAATGTATGTGCTCCCTTATACACTCAACAAATCCACTACCACCAATGCCTTCTGCGTCAGACTCAATTAAAGCTGTGATGCCAAAAATGAATTCTTGTTAATGAGAAATCTATTTGAATCACAAAGCATATAGAATTCAAGACTAATATGCATAAGTTTTCTGTTCCATTGTATCCATGAAAATCTATACCAAGTATTGTGCCATATTCAAATGATGAAAGTGGATCATCAGTTGCTCCTAATTTCAGAAGTCGCAGCCATAACCCCTGTTTAAAAGGCAGATCCCAAAAATTAAGACTCTACAAATATGAATGATCAACAGAAGACCATTATAACAATTTCAGCATCATAATGAACTGAAACAGAAGCAAAGCAAACTCCCTTTTCTTTAATTTAGACAGAAAGCAACCAGGATTTTTTTTTCTATAAAAAGGTTCTTTTTCCTTTCAATTTGATATGTTACGAGGCTGAGCTCCTTCAACATTCTTCTCATACCACCATGTAAAAAGCAATTCATATTACTAAAACATTCGCAGCAGTCTAGTCAATATAAAAGGCAAAAATACAACCATATACATGATGAATCAAGTCAAGGGAACTTTACATGCCAGTAATTCCAATATGGACTTTAAGATGCTAGAATCAATAGGAAGAACACAATAAAAGAGTACAAATTGAAAAAGAAATAAGACATGTAGTATTACCTGCAGCTTAACTTTTATGTCCAAAACCATGCGCTCCCTTTCTGCCTGCAAACAATGATATTTAAATTCATTTAGGGCAAGCCCTAAATTACAGAAAAGCAGGGGCATCATTGTGATATAAAGAACTTACAGCCCTCTCTATTGAACTTATAGACGGTGAATTGCTGAGGAAAAGCAAAAAATATATCAGATGCTACATATGAAAACATACAAATCGTTTTCTTTTTTTTTTTAATCAACATGAAAACACAAATCTTAATCCATCGTTCATGCAAATATACCTGGGAACTTGCTTTCCTGAGTACTCAAATGCCCCAGTCGCTGCTGCAAGAATCTGCTTCCTCTTTTCCTCTTGCTCTTCGGTTCTGATGTTTGAAGGAAATCGATCATAAGTATATTTGGCACCTGATCCTGAAGAATAGAAGCAATTGAAAATGATTATTTTAATCCACCTTAGGCTGTCTTAAAAGATTTTCACTCTTAACAAATTGATTTAAACAGATGAGAAGATGCAATAAATTGATATATGCCTGATATTCCCATGTCTGTATCTGATATAGTTATGATCTCAGGTTCCACCAAAGATGAGGAGAAAATAGAAAACGGATTTTGACCCCTCCCAATTGCATCTTGCAACTTGTCTAGGAGATTATTATTGTTTTCTTCAGAAACCATGCATCTCTCAAGAAAATCCAAGAAACCATGGGAGTCTAAAAACTGTGATATCTGTATATAAACCAAAAAAAAAAGAGAGTATGTAGCATGAGGAAACTGAATTCGCAAAAGGATTAAAAAAAAAAAGTATCAGAAAAAAAAAAAAAAAAAAAAAAAAAATCTAAAAAATGCTTTAAAGAGCCAATCCAAACAACTTTTTTTGGCTTAAGTATTCAGCACAAGTGACAATGGAGGGTAGGTTACAGAGACAGAAATCACACAACCACCTCACTCAAGGAATTACTGACTGGAGAAGGGCCTGAAGAGCCTTTGTTAACCATACCTTCCACCCTAACTCAGCCAAACTATACATAATTTGAAAAGGAGGTAATCTAAGAATAGCAGATAAACATAAATGTTTGTTCAAAAATGAAAAGGATTTACAACATCTCCAAAGTTAACCACTAGCCATTTACAACTACGTATGAAAACAATAATTATTAACAGGAAGAAGTGGCATCACCATAGGCTCTGGTGGTTGGTTTGTTGACCGAGAGCGCTTCTTCAAAAATGCTTGAGTATTGAAAGGGCTAGCAGCTGTATTTTCCTACAGAAAAGGATTTTACCAAGATATTTAGATGAGACCACACCAAAAGAAAGAGCCAAATTCACAAAAATTCTAAGATATATTCATACTATGAAATTGCGGTAGCCACCTAAGATTGATGCAAAGAACTTTAGGAATATTAACCTGCAAACAGAATCCAAATTGAATAAATTAAAAAGAATAAAATTTAAGCTTCTACTTAGATGTAACATTTAAATCTGCACTAACATGTCAAAAATTATGATATGTACATTAAACATGACAAACATTCAGACTAATGTCTCTATAATAAGCAAATATAGCCCAGAAGAAAGATTGCCAGAAAGCATAACAACTTTTGTGAATAAATGTAGAATATATTATAGCTATAAAAATGGATACATTGACTAATTTTATAGCATTAATATATAGTAGGGCAACTATGATGGTTACTTCTGTGCTTAAATTCAACTGGCCAAGATCATTTTTAAATCATGGAATTATTTAAAACAAGACAAATAATGAAAAAATCATTTAAAGGATAACACAGCAATTCCCCAGAATGCATAGATCAGTGCCTCGAGGTGCACAATATGACATCTCAGATTAGGTACCAACATGGGGTTCCTATGACACAATAAAGTCTGAAATTTTTAACACATACAATCATGAAACCTTCCATTGATCATTGATCATATAATCTAAAATTATTCCCATACCCATTTAGAAAACAATTTATACCAAATGCTAATCTTTCTAGTAATGGGTCAACAATGTATAAGCCCTTGACAAGTAATGACAAAGATTAATACTATTAGTCAAGACATGCAACTAGAAACTATAGTGTTTAATCAACAGAACAGGAACAGGAAATCAGAGATGAATCACCAGAATAAATGAGTGTATCAGGATTCCAAACAGTAGACTATGGCTCTAATATCATGTTAGATTACTATCTTTCCCAACTGATATGTAAGAGCCCAACTAACTTGTCTATATTTCTTAAAATTCCTTGCAACTTTCCAGCTGAGTTTTTGCGTGTTATCTAAGCAAGTGCACATGCAAACTAGGTGCAGAATTTTAACCATAGAAGTGGTGCAAACAGGACTTTAAACTGTTGACCACTATATTAAATGATACATTGCAATGACTCGGAAGTTAAATATGCAAGCAGGCATAAATGCAAGCCAAAGACAAGAAATGCAAAACTAATCAAACCCAGCATTTTAACTTAACATTTATTAGATGATGTCATGATTTCTATTCCATTCTATACTCTTAAAACAAATACCACTACTTCCCTTTTCCCTTCTATAAACTAACAAGTATATTATGAACCAAGCATCCAAAATCCATGGCATTCTTTCAACAATCTAGGATGACCTTATAAAATAAATACAGTTATGTTTGAAAAACTACTAAAATTAGAGAACCTTCCAGAAAATTTTATCCAAAAACAATTAAACAAAGAAACTGCTCTAGGAAAGCAACAAGTACTTCACAAACATGTCATGTAGCATCCAAGCATCACCTAAGCTGAAGGTCATGATTCTCTCCCCAAGGCTTGTTCCCAAGTTTACAGTTTTGCTCAGATGGACCACCTAAGCCAGCCTTCATCTCATCTATTCCCACAACATTTGGATACAATAAATTCAGTATTTCACCACGCAATGAACTTAATTCTGCCTCTGGAATTGGGGGTATTTCCTCTGATGTGGATATTTGATTAAATTCAAGGTCCACCACAACTACCTACAACATTAAGACAGGAAAAAGCAGGATTAAAACTTAAACCACTGAAGACCAAGGGGTATAATTTAATACAAAAGACCATCCAGCAATACAAACATTCCATAGCAAACAATAATGTTAAATATATCACTCTTCCTCTTTTTAGCCAATGGTAGCAGTGAAAAATAAGCACGCGCTTAAGAACACATTGTTATACTGCCTGCTATTGCGAAATCAAAAATGAAGGGGTTGTTCAGGACAGAATTCACATGGCTTGTGGTAGAATGCAGACTAAGCTACTTCTAGATTATTACTCAAAATGAAAAACATAGTGAAGAAAGTGAGACTAACTATTCAACTTAAGAGATAACAACAGATTTTCCTAAGAATTTCAATTTTACGTGATGAATGACATCTCAGTTAAGCTAATATGCAAAAAAATGAGTTTGATATGAGACCAGCATATAGACTATTATCTTTTCACATTCAAGGGCAAATGTTGAGTAAGTGAACTACCCAATCAATTAAAAGTTAAGAAAAGAGTAATTAAAAACCAAACAAACAAATTTATACTCTCTAACCAGTTAGACAAAGACTTGGAAATTTAATTACTTACATTCAACCATAGTATATAAATTTAAAAAGAACTTTATTCAAGATTCTACCAATGTTTTTGGATTGTGCCAGTATGATCATATAAGATTGCGCATGTATTTATGAGGATTAAAAACAATTGTTACTCAGCAATGGATCTGATCTTAAGGCCTGCTTGGATATCAGCAATCGCCAATTCTACAGTAAACTCCATAAGGAACAAATTGAAAATTTTGAATAGAAGAAAATTGGAATTATATTCAGATAATGAAATTGATATGAAGTACTTACACCATCCATTGCGAGATTAGATGTATCAACACCTGAATGGAGACCCATCATGTATGGGGTAGGAGCATCAATATAGTCTACTCCACTGAAAAATAGTAATGGAATGTAGACATGCTTCAGAACAAGAAAGATTCAAAGATTAGATTACAGCACATCAAAAGGGTAGTGTGCAGGAATCAAAATAACATCAGTATGTAAGAACTTAAACGAAAAACTAATGAGAATTTTTTCTGAGATTCTCATCCATCATAATGAAAAATAATGGCAAAAGACAGGAGCTGGTGCATGTACTTATCTACATAAACATCATTCCTTTTCAATTACAAAAAGTTACCTGCCATCTAAATGGGTAGATTAAATGGCATATGGCTTCTGATACTAGAGTTAAGAGTGAATACCTGTGGAAAACAAAAGTAAAGTAAAATTATACAATTCTCACTAAGATCACACAAATCAAACAATAATCACACATAGAATCACAATGAAAAGAGCAATCCACATTGAATATGTGAGAAGATGTTAATACTGTGGATTCATTTGAATCCCTCAAATGCCATGGATCATCATTCTAAATTTAACCATAGCAGTGTAGTCAAGCCATGCACCTAGGCTCTAAGGTGTAACACAATCCAGAAAAAGCACCCCACTTCCTCCCTCCAGACAAAGCACAGTTACTAACAAACACAACCTAACACACCTTGGTAGACTTCCTTTGAAGGGAAAAAATGCAAAAAAAAAAAAAAAAAAAAAAGAAGGAAGAAGAAGAAGAAAAAAAGAGTAATTTAAATACGTTTACATTCAGCTCTTTAGATTTTATATTTTATAAGCTATTCCTTCAACCAACAAACAAGATAGTAATGTTCTTTAAAGAATGAAAAGAGGCACTACTATCAAAAGTTTACCTTTACAAGGATTAGATCTTCCAGAAAGGTAACTCTATGTCTCTGCATTTTTGAGTAATATTAATTGAGGCAGACTTTTCTTTTCTAAAGCATGAGCTAACTAAAATTGTTAACTATCAAAACTCAAGCAAACTTTTAATCTTTATTAACGAAATTACATATTTTAAGTTTGTTAGATATAATAACTAAAAGTCTCTTTGTTAATACAAATTTATGTATTATTCAGAATACAACACTGCTTCACTCAAATAAGCGCTCTCTTAACCCAAAATAATTAAATAAGTGCACTTTTATGCCTTGTGCATGAGGCACCAACTCCTTAAGATAACTTGCAAAATTGGCCTATGCTGAACAATTAAGTTTGGATTCAAGTGAATTAACCGGTTGATAGTCTTAGCCCTCACCCAACAAATAAGAATTAACATATCTACAGTCTGGTACAACAAAGTAAGAACTGTTGATTGGTTTAAGACACTTTAACTAGTGTAATCTTCAAAACTGCCACCATGTTAGGGTGCTATTTTTCAGAGGATTTAAGGTTGATTGTAGAAATTATAATTCCTTTCAAAAAGTCACCAGTGATTGATGCAATTCCTTTTTTTTCATTTTTCTTTGATTGGGAATTGATGCAATTCCATATGAAAGTCAAAGCCATCAATTATTGCCATGATTTTTGATAAAAAAAATTTACAAAAATGTAAAAACATGCTGATATAAAAGCAATAAGTTGGAGAAGTACTTGTTTGATCGAAGCAAAATCCTCCTTTCAAGCAGGACAGCTATAAAAAGTTTAATTAAGTTGTCAACATCCAGGCACTGTACCAGAGGCTGAAATGATATCTGCACTCAGAGATACAGATTTTTTAAGCTAGCTATTGCCCATAATATGCTAAATCATGGAACAGAAAACAATTAATTAAGCAATCAGCAAAAGGCATAATCACAATGCAATGATCAAAGAAACAAAATGTCATACATCTGCATGGGGGAGACCATCTTTTGGTGGAGCCTCCACAGAAAGCAAGCAATTTTCAATGGCGAACAAGACACGATCTTTTCCAGGAGTTGGCAAAGGTACATTGGAGACCATATATGCTATAACATCCCACAATGGCTTGCTGAAATTTTTGCACAGCTGAGAATTAAATGCAATGAAATGCATAGATTCCATATTCTTATTCATAAAATAATTTTAGTCAAAGTTGTACCATTAAAAAAGTTGGAAACAAAGAACAGAATCTACAGATATAATCCTTCTAAAAAAAAAAGAAAATATTGGCATACTCATAAGAAAAGTTTTCTAAATAAAAATGTCTGAATTTCGCCTGATTGTAATATCCACCACAAGCTATCAAGACTACAGAAAATGAAAAACTCACCTACTCCCGCTAGTGGAAAAGCAAAGGGAAAATATTTCCTCAAGTGCATTCTTAAGGACTCTGAAACTTGGCAAGCGTGAAACAAGACAGATACACTTGTCAGCAAAAGAATTTGGAGGTATGTGATATGCTTCAGCAATATCCTCACAAACTGGATCCCGGAATGCAATACAACTGACATAAATTTTTGATCCATCACCCTCTGCATAATATTTTGCATCAAGAGAAGGGATGAGCTTTCAATAAATATTAAAAATAAAAAATAAAAAAATTGATGATTTATTGCAAATTTCCACAAAATAAATTGTGTTCATCAAACAAATGAAAAATCACAAACATAAATCAAACTTAAAATTGTTCTCTCTTTAAAGGTGAAACAACTTTATCAATGAGAGGACCAATACTCCTTCCTTCATAAGGGTAAAAGGAAAACTGGAAGACAATATACTATTGAAAGTAATACAAAAGGCACAAGATAATACTTGAATGCATCACCAACTTGGAGCATACTGGGAGTGGGGAGGGCTAAAAGAAAGAGATGAAGATAAATATAGTGCAAAGACCTCCTCCCTACCAATACCCATGACCACCCCCTAATGCCTCTCCAGTAACATGAGTTTTAACTCACAATAGTTGGCTTTCTCCTTAGCTTCTACTTAGGCTTCCCCACTTCTTAATAATTTATATCATTTTCTTTATTCAAACACTCCTTCAAATTTTTGAGAAATCTTCTATTCCAGCTTCCAATTTTCTAGCTATAGTTGCCTTCAAGCCCACAATTTGTTAAAAAAAAAATGATATGGAGATTACAAAAGGAAAAGTTACTTTACTTTTGCCAAAGAAGATAAAAGGTTGAGCACCCCAAGACTGATATTATTTGATAATCAATAGATAAGAATTTCATATAATAACTGCATAGAATCAACTTATATCTAACTACACTCAGACATCAAACCCTAGCTGCTGATGTAGTGTAGACGGAAGAAACTTAAAGTATATAAGTATTCTCTCCCAAATGGACAGTGTTCTTGGAACTTCATTTGATTTTTTTTTTTTTTTTGGATAAAATGTAAAGTTTTATTTATCCAATAAAACTGGTATGTACACATCAGCAGCAAGTCATTTGCCACTATAAACAATTACGACTCCAATTAAAGAAAGAATCATCTATCTAAGACATTGGCACTTCATTTGAGAGTTTAATGTTCCAATTAATTGAATCTTTATTCTCTAAAATGAAATTTTTAATTGACTGTCATTTTGGGGCATTTACATGTAAGGCTTCTCTTGTCATTTCTAGAAATTAGAGAAGAAGAATGGTAGCACTAGATGCTAACATTCCATTCTAGAGCCGTAGTGAACGTGTAGGTTGTCATGCTCCAACAAGTAGTTTTTTCTTTTTGGAATTAATCACTTTTCATGATCAGATGGCTTTTCTTCTCTAGATTAAAGTTTCATAATACTTGTAAGTACACAATTTTAAATATAGAACTTACAAATAATCCTCAGCATCTTTAATGATAATTTTCAGAAAATTAGATGAAGACTTAAAGTGCAAACTATCTGATGAAACCACATAACATGCATTAAAGTTTAGTTATTAAAGTTGCGTCATCAAAAGCAAGAACAACGTATTCCAATTTTTTCAACATAGGAAAGAGAAACAGATTCAAACATAGTGCAATCTTGTTTACTGAGATACTTCACAATAGTATAAATATTCACACAGTAACTAGAACAGTTAATGAGTTGCAGTCTTACCTGTTAAAACGATTGGATAGCTCCGAGGATTCGTTGAGGGATTGTTGGAATCAAAACCTGATGAGTAGAATTCCACACCAGCCGGCAGCACACACTGCAATAGTATGAAATTCAGAGATACAAACCAATAAACAACTTCTCAACATGATTTCGAAATTATCAAATCAAATTTAAAGAAGAGCGAAGATTTAAAGCAGAAATGGAATTGAGAGAATGAGACTTACAGTGGAGAGCTGGGGAGGAGGAGGAGGGCAGAGGGAGTGATTGGGAGGAGGGTACTGATCGAGGAGAGAAGGCAAGTACATGACGCCGGTGCCATGGTACCCTTTCTGGCCGTCCAAAGTTCGGATCTCCGGTCCGATCCCGCATACTACGAAATACTCAAAAATCCTCGCCATTTTTCTCCTTTTTGGATCTAATTCTAGATTTCAACAGTTTTGAATTCGTTTGTTATAGATCTGATTCGCATTTTTCCCTGTGGAGACTAGGATGAGGGAAGTTCTGAGATACCGGAGACGACGGAGGGGAAGTAGAATTAACTGGAAATTTGAGATAAACACTGTTTTGATTATTCTGTGATGACTCCAGAAGAGGGTTTTTCCTTGATGCCAAGCTAAAACGCGAAAGTAAGGGTAAATAACGATTACCGTTAAATAAAATACTTGGAGCTTCATCAAACCCACATGCAGCTTGTTAAGATTGAGATGTATATATTTTTAAAATGAAAAAAAATATTATTATTAAACATAAATAATATCATAAAATATGTACAAAAATATAATAAAAATAATTAATTTGTAAATATTTTAATATTTTAATAAATTTAAGAGACATTTTAACACTCTATGATAAAAATTTATAAAATTAAAATCATTCTATAAGATCTAATTTATTTGATTTAAAAGTAATTAGTTCTAAGATTAAATTAAAAAAATTTCACACGAATATATAAAGGAAAAAAATATCTATTACAAAAATAATCTCAAAGAGAATAAGACAACAAAATTTTCGTACAAATGGAAAAGAAAATAAATTAAGTAAAATGTATTTGTAAAATAAATAAAAGTTTTACAAAAATTATAACAATTGTCCTTACATAACTTAAAACTCTTATCTACTAAAATGCATTCAAAGATCAAAGTATTTATAAAAAGAATTTTTTAATTTGTGTCTAATTTTTATTAAATGTAATATATTCAATTAATTTTACACAAATTTTTATACTAGATTCAATTAAAATAAAATATAAATATAAAATTAAAATATAATATAATATTTATATTTAAAATATGTAAAAATATATAAATTTGATATGAAATTTTATGTAAAATTAATTTAAAATATTATAATAAATAAAATTTAACATATATCCTAAAGGTAAAGTTGGACAGACCCTTTATAAAATAGTCACAAAATCAACTTATTTTTAGAAAAACAAGGAAAAAGAATAAAGAGAAAAGAAGACGGTAGAGTTGACTCTACCTGGTGTGTCCTCAACGGCAGTTAAGTTGGCGTAAGAAGAAGGGCTTAATTGCTTTGATCCCCTAGTTCAAGGGCTTATATGCATCAATTACAGTCTAGGGGCTTAATAGCGATTCTGGGGTTGGTTCAGGGGCTTAACTTATGGTTTTGCCTTTTTGATATGGGTATACTTTTCTTTTAACGTGAGTTTGGAGGCATTTCAACCATTAAGAATGGAGGACAAGAGCAAGATGGATTCTTGGGTGTGATTATGTGGGTATGGTTATGGTCACTAATTTTTTTTAAGGTAATTAAAACTGTGTTAAAAAAATATAAATTTAATTTAATTTAATTATTAAGAATAGTTAATAATGATAGACACCACTAAAATTTTTATTTTTACCAATTATTTATCAGTAACATGGATGTGTTTGTCGATGATATAAACTTTCACTGGCAAGAGCCATGTTATTGATCAATGTACAGTACCTTTTCCCTTTTAAAAGTACACTTCACATTGAGTAATAAAGGTTTTGTTGTTAAAAAAGAGAATTAGTAACATAATACTTATTGTTGAAATTTTTCGATGACCTAAAATTTTAGTAACATATACAATATTACTAAAATTATACATTAGCAACAAGATCCATGTTGTTAATACTTCCACAATCAGCAGCAACAAGGCCTATATTATTGAAACCAAGCATGAGCAACATGGCTTATGCTACTAAAATATAAAATTACAAAACTATCCTTCCTTTTATCTTCTTCCCCAATCCGACAATCCCCTTCTCACTCTATTCACATTACCTTCTCCCCCTCTTTCAACACTAGCATTGATGTTCTTACCCCTTCTCTATCAACGGTGCCAGCATTCTCTTCCTTGTTTCTCCCTCCTCCTACTTCACTTCCCTCCTTATTTCCCTTTTCTTCTTCCTTTTTTACTTTTCCACATGGGATCAGGGAACCTAGATCTAAGGCAAAACCAAAACCAAGTTTGGCAACCCAAATGAGGTTTCAACCTGATGTGGGTTGCATCCTAATCAAAATAAGGATTCAATTAGCACAACTTTCAACTAGAAT
>BPVZ01000134.1:170457-182695 GCA_020521535.1 Rubroshorea leprosula | reverse complement strand
ACAACTGGATTAAATTGACCGTCCAGTGTCATATCTTTCACTGTTGTTTAGGAGGATTTATAGAAACGAAAATGATATATGAGTTTTTCTTATTTATATTTTAAAAGTAAAGTTTAAGGATTTAATTAATATTTTTTTTAATAATTAATTTCTAATTATATTATTACCATTAAAGAAAAGATCCAAGTACAGCCTTTATTGGCATTTTCTCAACCACTTCATGAAAATGATATATTTTTATAATACTATGTAAATATAAGATTATAAAATATGAAACAAATTAATTTAAATTTGACACCACGTTTTCAAGTCAAGTGGCCTCTTGTCACTTTGAGGCACATCTTTCTTCTCTTTGGACCGGTTCAAACCCACTCTAATGACAACATTGTTAAGAAAAAAACAAAATAATTTAAATTTATTCATTTTAGATGTTTTAATTTAAACTAGAGCTCTCTTTTCTCTTGTCTAGGGTTTTGACCATGAGAGGTTTTTATCCGGCGATTGTTCGTGCTCTGTGGGTGTTGTCTTTAGATTTCTTCTTTTTCTATTCCTTTGGGACTGAGTAAACTAGGGACGTTGAACTCTGTTAGGTTGAGAACGTGGAGGAGGTGGAGGCACTGTTGGCTGAAGTCCAGTCGGTTGGAGTGTGCAAGAGGATCACCCAGGTGGTCGGTGTCTAGTTTGAGATGGCTACGGTGGTGGAAGAGGAACCATGGACTGGATGGTGATCAATCATACACTAATTTTCTTTTTAATAAAAAATTATATTAATTTTAAATAAAATAAAAAAATTTAATCTTTTCAATTAATTAATAAATTTTATTTATTAAGCTAATATATTTTTTATAATAAATTAATGTAAAAAAATATAATAATTACTTAATATTATTAAAGATAAAAAATAAAGTTAAAACTAATTAGATAAATACTAATTAAAAATTATAAAAAAATTAAAAATAATAAATTTTTCAATATAATTAAAAATTTATAATACATTAACAGTTTAATATAAAAAATTACATTCTATAACTTTTTAAATTCGTTAAGAGTTCGAATCTAATCACTATCCATTAATTTCAAACTACTAAATAAAAAATTTTATCAAATGCATAATTAGTAGCAGTTTTAAAATAAATAAACTTATCAAATACTTATTTTTAATAGTTTAGATAATTACCAACAATTACAATAGTTACTTTCAAACTGCTATATATACTTACTACAGTTACTTTCAAACTGCTATATATACTAAAAGTGCTCTTAAAAAAATTATTTTATTTCCTTTTATATAAAAACGCTCCTAAAACTTTGAGCAGCTTTTTTTTAGAATTTTCTTTAGATATAATGGAGTTTGTGGTAGTATCAAGTTTTTAAGGTTTTTCTTAATCCACCTATTGTGACGCTAAATCAATTATAAAAATCTTGGTAAGTGCTAAATGAAATTGGTGACGATCATGTCAGGCTTCATTTTCCCTTACCAACAATCTTGTAATATATTCTTAGTTATATTAATAAAATTTGTCTTTCACTAAATAATAAATATAAGCTTATAATTTTAAAATAACAATGTAAAATTAAATAAAAAATACATATAATATAATTGTGATATCTTGAATAAAAAAATATTTACTAATATAAGGTCATATTATGAACATGACATTTTCGATCACTATGCAACAAACCTATAGTAATTTTCCAAGAAATTCCCAGATAAATATAATTTCAAAAATCAAGTTCATCACACCGAGTGTTTGTTGAGGCACACGAGGAAAAGTCTAAAAAGGCAAGAAGGGCGCCTCCCAACCCAATTCCTTTTGACAATCGCTAACATACCTTTGAAAAGAATTCAACTTTTGCTTTCCTCGCCTTCCCTTCCCACTGGGCTTTCCACACGCTTTCTTTGACACGACTTTGCTTTCACCCCTGCCTCTTGTCAATTCCAGGCTTCTTTCCAATTCATATAGTGCTGAATTTCCCCAGTTTGAAGTTGTTCTTGCTTCATCAATGGATACTCAACCGGAGAAGGTCTACGTCGCCCTCGGAGATGATCCAGATGACGGATGCAAGGTCCTGGACTGGACCCTCAAGAAATGGAATTCCCGACCAATCTCCATAGTCATTCTCTATGTCCCCTACAACACTTCCAAAGACGATCTTGTTCGCACTCCATGTCAGTAACCTTCTTCAATTCTAATTGCATCAGAGTTATTCTCTATGTAATCTCTGGAATTAATTTTACTTTTTCCTGTTTCAGAATTCTAATTGCATCAGAGTTATTCTCTATGTAATCTCTGGAATTAATTTCCATTTTCTTGTTTCAGTCGGAAAGGTTCCTGCGAGTACTGTGAGCGAAGAGAAGGTAGAAATCATCAGAAAGTTTGAGCAAGGAAAGATAGACAGATTACTATCCACATACATAGCTTTCTGTTGCAAGGTAGGTTTCTTTTGCCTTGCCCATCATATGTTTGTTGAAATTACAGATAAGTATAGTTTTGAACTAATTTCTGATATTCATAGGTAAAAGTAAAAACGGAAATCTTGAAATATGAAGAACCCATCCACAAGCTCCTTGTTGATTCTATCTCCCGATTCCGAATCACCAAACTGGTCTTGGGGATTAGCTTCATGAAATGTTCATCCTGGTAACGGAATTCAACCCCATTTCCCTTTCTCAGAAACAATGTAATTCCAGTGATTCTGATGATTTTTCTGTTTTTTTTTTTTTTTTTTCTTCTCCTCTATAGGAAATTGAAGAGTGCAATCACTGGATCATTCTATGTTCACCAGCACAAACCTGAATTCTGCGAGCTGTTTATCATCTGTGGAGGGAAACAAGTGTATGAAGAAGGATGCCTAGAGGATGATCAAGGAATTCCGGTTACAAAGCTGAAAGATAATCTTTTTCTTAGAAGTTTCTCAAGAATGTTCTCTGATAATTCCAGGTCGAAATCTGGCCACCGTCCATCCACCTCGAGTGTGGATTCACAGAATGAATGGGAATCCGATATCCAGGAGATTGAAAGCTATTTCCAACACTTGTCGTCATTGAATTTGGATGAGGAAAAATTGGAGGAAAGGAGTGACAGTGTCGAAACCAGCCCAATTCAGGAAGATGTGTCCGGTAATCCAGCCTTGAACATGGTGAGAAAAGATAATTTCATTTTCTTGGAATGAAATCATTCTCAAATAATTCGGTGTTAGTTGGAAATCCTTTGTTTGTTTTCAAATTTCAACCATCTTGTTTGGAATTTTTGTTTGTTCATGTTCATTCCTTTTTGACCCTAGAGACATATTGTTTATTATTATTTTTTTTAAAAAAAATTTCCTTATCCTGTTTGGATGCTGGGAAAACCTGAATTTGACAATGATTCCATCAGCACAATTTGGCGGAGAAACAAGAATATCTGAGAAGTAGAATCAATGAAGCTGAAGAGACGATTCAGATGAAGAAGAAAGAGGTAAAGGAGAACGCTGACAGACGTTCTAAAGCTGAATGGGCTGTTTCTCTATGCACTGCTCGGGTATATTACCTAATTTTCTCGAGGATTCGGAAACTAACAATCAGATATATATATATATATATATATATATATATTTTCTGTGTTTTGATTCTTGATTTTGAGTTTGTGTTTTTGCAGGCTGTAGATCTGGAAGCCCGAACGAAGAAAGAGATCGGAAATCAGTCGGAGATACAGAAGAGCTTGGATTTGGAGAAGGAACAGCTTTATGAACTGAGAAAGGATGTGGAAGAGAGCAAGAGCAGGTTGAGATCGTTGACTGAACTCGAATCTGAGTTATCAAGCAAGTTACAGGCGTTGGCTCTGGCGAGAGCGCAGGGGGAGGCGCGGTTGGAGAAGGCGGTGAGGACGAGAATGGAGACGATTGGGGAAATTGAGGAGCTACGGCGACAGAGAGATGTTTTCCAGAGGAGAATCGAGTTCTGCAGAGAGAAGGACGCGATCGAGACGGTTTCGAAGATGAATAAAGCGAGATGCGTTTACAGAGAGTACACGGCGGAGGATGTCCGAGTGGCGACGGATGATTTCTCGGAGCGCCAAAGATTGAAGTGCGGTGGCGATTGGACGAGCGTTTACCGGGGACGGATCAACCGTTCACCGGTTGCAGTCAAAATGTTCGGATTTGTCCGTGGATTTTCCGATGAACATTTTCAAGCTCTGGTAAAACTAAAAACAAAAGATAAAATTAAGCCCCTCATCTCTTGTACTTTAACCCTCAAACTTTCATAACTAATCAATCAGGTCCTCAACTTTTTTTGACCTGGCGGTGTGCAGGTTAGGCTTCTGATGGAAATCCGGCATGCGCATGTAGTCCCCGTGATGGGTTCCTGTGCTGAACTCAAGTGCATTATTTTCGAGTACATGCAGAATAGGAGCCTAAGGGAAATTCTGTCTACCGGCCGAGGGAATGTTCGGAAAATAAACCGAGGTCTCCGGTGGCATGACAGGTTCCGGATAGCTTACGAGATAGGTTTGGGTTTGAGCTTTGTACATTCGGCTCAGCCGACGCCTATTGTTCATGGCAACCTTACCCCTGCCAGCATCCTCCTAGACCGGAACCTTGTGGCGAAGATCACCGGATTTGGGCTCCCTGAGAATGATGATTATAAACACGACGTGAGATCAGACGTTGGGGCATTTGGGGTTCTACTGCTGCAAATTCTAACGGGAAGAAACTGGCCGGGGCTCGTTGAAGATGCCATGACCATGGACCATGCTGCCTTGGTTCGAGTATTAGATGAGACAGCAGGGAAATGGCCACCGGATTTGGCAGGGGAACTGGCTAGGATAGCAATAAGATGCGCATCTGTTAATAGAGAGCCCAATTCAGAATTGCAGATAGCAAACGTGATGGGGGAGCTGGACGAGCTGAGGAAGAAGGCTGACAATGCAATGGCAAGAGATGGAGATGAAACCGGAGAGGATCCCGGCGAGGCACCAAACTATTTCCTCTGCCCGATATACAAGGTGGGAACCTCACTTCAGGAAAATAACCGTGTATGCTTTTGAACAATTAGTCGTGTTTATCATGCTAATTCTGTTCTATTCTTGAGTTCAGGAGGTGATGAAAAATCCACATATAGCAGCCGACGGGTTCTCGTATGAATTGGAAGCTATAGAGGAATGGTTCGGGACTGGGCGCGATACCTCGCCAATGACAATCTTGAGGCTGAGGAACAAAACCCTGACCCCAAATCACAACCTCCGATTCCTCATCGAAGAATGGCAGCAAAAGAGATCAACTGCAGCCGAAGTGTAAAACATTTTCAATCCTTTTGTACATCAACAGCAAGCTTCACTTTCTTTCTGGGCTCATCAGAAGAAAGTAAATATACACAAACAAAACATTATGGTTGGGTTTCGTATTTCTATCTCTGGTACATGAATCTCATTCTGTAAAAGAATCAACAATATGTATTTCAACTGTCACTAACCCGTGCTGTCTCCAGGCTCCCTTCTGTTCAACCTGGGGAATAGCCATCAACACTCCTAACCATCATGCTCGGTTGGCCAGAAAAAAAAAAAATGCTATGCGCCGAAACATCTTGCACGAGAAAAACACAATGAAACTTTTCTTGGCAGGGAATACTCTGCTTGCAAAGATGGATCAGCAGCCATGTCTTCAGCACGTGACCATATGTACACTCCTCGTTCTTGTCTGTTGCCAGGAACAGTGTTGTCCAGCACAAATGCAATCAACAGAGTAACTACCATGTTCAAAGACATGAGTGCATTTATTGCAAAATCAAGCTGACACATGCATGAAGTACAACGTTAGTCTCTCTCAGATAAAAAGGGAAAACTAAAAGGTTGCATATGATAAAATCAAGTAATATATGGTAAGTGGCATAGTGCATGTCCATGCAGACATTTAAAAGGAAAAGGGAAACAACTCTAGTCAGCCATTTTTTTTTTTTGTTTTTGCCAGAATAACTTTAGCCAGTTAAATAGATGATTTTAGGCCTGATACCGTTGGCTTCCTCGGTCTATGCTTAGGGACAACAGGGTGGTTAGCAATTTTCTGTGACGCTAGTTTGGCCAAAGGTCCAAATACGCATGATATTGAAAATGTAGATGCTTTTAGATTTACATAGTGATTTTAGAATCTTCAACTGCCAGTTTTACCAGAAAATTTGTTCGAGTTGGGAGAGGTTTTCTTCAAATTGTTGTGTGATACGATCTTGTCTGATGAAAATGTAGAAATACAGTTTTACTGAACACAGTATGGAAGAATAACTTACTTGTGGACTACCCGTGTGGACTGGTCCATCTGATGCAGCTGCATAAGGAACAAAATAACTTGGAAGTATCAAGCTCGTCTCAGAATGGAACTGTTGAAAATAGGCAGGGATGGACAGACCAAGAAACAATGAAATCCCCACTATGATTACATTCCTAAAACTTGTAGCCTGACTATAATGCAAATTTGCAAGACCAAAGGCCACAGTGAGAGCCCACATGAAGCACAATATGGCAGCAGCCATGGCCAGCGGTATTGAAGCAAGGATGGCACCCACTTTCCCTGTCAAGTAAAAGTGAAGAAATCAAGATGATATCTGCCTCATGATAGGAACCACAGGCAAAATATGTTCCAGAATGGCATGTCCATTATCCAAACAGTGCATATTAATAACCACATGACAGAACCTTATGGCAGGGATCAAGCCCGAAAGGTTGGTTATGATGAAATTCAGTTCAAAACGATTCAGTTTTAACAAAACATTTTATGCACCTTGGGTGTATATTAGTTCCATTTTGTAAAATACATATTATACTACCTTTCATCTAATCCAAAATGCCAATGCAGAGTTCAAGGGTTTTTAGATATATACCATCCAATAGGATGCTTAATCTAATATATATAATAAGCACATCCATATTAAATATGTAGAAGACCGAACAGGCTAAATAAAACATACCCATGGATTTGCATTTTAAAATGATATTGGATTATTTCTCACTATGTCATGCTGATTTACCTACAAATGAGCAGAGGATCAAGAAAAGTGCTCCAAAAACCACGGCTCTTCGGTTTGCCACCTTTGTTATGTTGATGGTATGCACATTTTCAGTCAAGGTTGTTGAACCAGTGCCTGAACCCCAAAGTCCAGCCAAAAGGCTACAGAAACCTTCCACTGCAATTCCTCTGCTGACAATTCCACGAGTTGGAGGCCTTGAATTGACCAGCATGGATGCAGAGTGATATGTCCCAACCTGCATGTTCATTATAACATTAGAATCAGCTTTGAGTTTAATCATTTCAATTTCTAATTAAAGACATTAAACCGTGTAACATCAACAAATCAATTGGCTTCATTATTCTCTTATAATCTTCTTAATCTCATTTTTCTTTTATAACATACCATATATGCAGCCACATGCATTCCACAAATAGAATTGTAGAAAAAAGAAAATGGGAAATGCTATTGGGACAATCATTTTGTCCCACCTTTTTATACAACCTGACATGTTATTAAAATTATTGGTTCTTTTAATTTATGTGAGACCCGTGATATTGAATGCATCCACTCATTTAATGACATGTGGAAGTTGTATAAAAAGGTGGGATAAAAAGGTTGTCCCAATAGCACCACCCAAAGAAAATATAGCATGAAATTTCCCAAAATGGAAATATTATGATCAAAAAGTTCATTTTCCATAGCATTTTGATGCATGTATAAGATAAACTACTTACGGAATCCACTGATGCAACTAGTGACACAATGATCATGATCATGGATGTTCTTAAATGGAAGATAGGAACACCCCACTGTAATGGATATGGAACTCTAACCCAAGCAGCAGTGCTCCATGCATTTGAAACATCAGTCCTGCAGTGCTCCATTGTATATGCATGTTTCCTACATTCATCAACTAAAATGTTTGAACTGGGAATGTCTGGATTGCAACCTTCATAATTATATGCACCACCAGCTGTTAAAAAGAACGCATATATCCATGTAATCATGACACTCAGGGGAACCTGAAATAGTTAAACAATGTCAGAAAGATTATTAAAGCAAATAAACCCATACAAAAAGCAATGGCCCTTGTAAGCACCATTAGCAACTCAAAGCCAAAAAGTCAAAAGAATGATGAAGCAAAAATTTCTTCACTGCCTATTTTTCTATTTTAACTCTAGTGATAAGGGTAAGATTCCAAGAGAATTGTAGTAGGAGGCTTTCTTTGGGAAATATTACAGATCATCCTTTTGTAGCAAACATTCAGGTTCCAACAATTTCAAGTTGTAGTTGATGAAGGATCTAGCAAAATTTGAACAATGTTATCATGGCACTTCCAAGTTATTTTAGTAGGGAAATAACAAGGGGCAAAAGTAAATTTCATAGGACCTGAATTTGTATATCTCTACAAAAATATGTTGGTTATTTCCTAGCAACCATGATTAGATTAAAAGCCCATACTAAATAGATTCAAATGCAAGGAAGAACAAATTATGCAGAAACCACTAAAAGCTGGAACTATCTTGCCAGCAACAAATATCAAGGATTTTTTTTCCTAATAACAGGTCAGAAATTTGACTTCCAGTAAAAAAGATTACACGAACAGGTAGTATCTCTTCAGCCCTATGGGAAGAAGAGGTAGGAAAGTTTTGCTTAGAAAACAAGTACATCTACAAAATGAAGAGTTAGAAAGAACATATTGAAAGATAAGTGTACATACCGCATATATTCGGAATAAGCGATGCCCAAAAATGGATATTCCTCGAAGATACTGAAAATGAGCCACAAAGAAAACAAGAACAATATTTAAACAAAGTACTTGGCAAAAGGGTTAAAGAGAACTGTTTTGGTGACAAACAGAAGGATCAAAATACATAGATCTCCTTATTTTGCTTAGGAAGTCACTTACTAGGGTAAATATCAAAACCAACAATATGAGTGGTATACTGATCTCAACACAACTGCCAGCTTGTGGAAAACCATAACTAAAGAACGCTAAACCTACTGCAGCAACAGTTGGTGCAACAACAACTGGATTAATTAATCTGCAAAACAATATTATTGAATAAAGAAAAAAAAAACATCATAGGTCTTCCCAACTTGTATTACTGTAACTAAGAATGGTACAGACACTCAATACAATAGTTTCTCAAGACAAGTATTTAGCATCAAATGGTTAAGGAGGAATAGAAGAGCCCTTGTTATAATGATTGTGGAAGAAAAAAAAAAAAAAAGAAGATAATTTTCACAATCATACAAGTTTCAAGAAAAGCCAAGGACAAAGGTTGTATTAATAAATATTTGCCAGCTCTGCATTACACATTTGAGATTGACAATAAGAAATTTAGATAAATAGCAAGAAAAGAACCTAGCAACAGTCAAAGCAGTTTCTAGTTCTACATAAATAATAATGTTTATGATGAAGCAAATGAAAGCTATTACAAGCCATCTATCAAATTACCTCAATAGAAGAGACATCAAACCACTGAACCCTAAGATGCTTTGGAATATAGAAGCAACAATGATAGCTCCTTGCAGTTCCCTCATTATGTGCCTAAATTTCTGCAGTAAACCAGATTACCAGAGTTAAATGCTTGCCCGCTACAAATAAAAATCTCTTAAATTCTTTAATGCTGAAAAAGGAAAAAATAGAAATAGAAAGGAAGAGCGATCATCCATACATGATCACCTATACTCTCCCAAAATCAAATTCAAGAAGGAAATAAGCAATCATTAATTTCAAAATGCAAAAGTTATACCTAAATTTGGAACTTAATTGATGAACTTAACCAAAAGAACTTAGAGCTGACCTAATGTTTATTTTCTTATACTTAAACTTGTTCTGTTACATTAACTAAAAAAAACTTACATGTTCTGTGAGATTCCTATACTCCCGAGCATTCATAACAACTAAAGCTGGAGCCAAGTATACAAATGAGCTTCCTTGAACCAATGGAAGTCGAGTTCCAAAGTAAGAGTGCAGTATTGTTGTAATGCCAGAAATTAGCAGCATTGTAGAAATCACGGCAGCTGTATCTTTCTGTAAGACTCAAGTATATAGAGCACTGTTAAGTTCCTTCTAAAACTGTGGACATCAAGGTATCAATAAGAAAAATGCTTACATCTGTTCCACCCATGGCTGGGACCATTATCAAGGGTATGAATACAAGTGATCCAGCCAGAGATAAGAATTGCTGCAGGCCATAATACATAAGTGGTGCTGTGGTTGATAGACAATATAAGACAATCAGAAATAAGTTCTGAAATTTTACGAATAATCTCAGGCTTCAGATCAAAGACCAGATTCAAGAATCTAAATGATTCAGAAAGCTTAATCAACCTTGAAGTATTGTATTGGATCAGCTCCAATTAGATATGAGGATTATTTTTGGATGATGAGACAGATAATTTGGGAAGATAGATTTAACAATTATTCAAGAAGCTCACAATTGAACGTATTTCTTTCTTACATAGAGTAGATTAGTCTCAACTAAAGCGCAACTAGCCAACACACATGATAACAAAGTAAAGGTGATTGTGATAACACTCAACCCACATATTGCTGCATTACCAGATATAAAAGAATTCAAACTGAGTAAGATGTGATTCTTGTTCATATATGCCATTCTGTGTTCGAAACTCTTGAAATTCCTAGATACTACAATATCCATTTCTTAACAATTTTTCACTTAAATCAATTTCAACTTCTTCATCCATTGTACTGCCTTATGTACGAAGCGTGCCTCAACCACAATAAAACAGTTCTGACGAAGTCAGAGACACATGCTCATTGACAACCAATTGAAAAACGGTGGCAGAATTTCCAGGAAAAAAAAAAAAAAAAGGAAAGAAAGAAAGGAAAATGGTAAAAGATAGTAGGATACTAACCAAAACCTGGATTATCTCTCAGCCCAACCTTCATTCCTGACTGTCCAGTCCATCCCTCACAAACAGGTTCTTCTCCTCCCGGATACATGTCAATTTCCACATCCCTTTCCCCCTTGGCATCCTCATTTTTCTGTTCAGCAGTAGGCATTACAGTTGGCATTCCATTTACGTTCCCATTCCCACGTCCATTTCCAATCCCATTCATAATTCCCTCCCTATTTTCCATTCCATTCACATTCCCATTTAATCCAACTTTCCTCTCATCAACTTTGTCCTCCCGCACATTCTCATCTCCAACTCTCCTCTGATTCCACAAAACCGCATCACCCTCATTCCTCCTCAATCCATGCCCCTGCCCAGACCCAGAACCCAATTCCTGTTCAATTTCTGCTCCTCTATTGGGTCTGCTTCGTCCCAGAATAGGGTCAATCTCAATTTTGGGAGACAACCCACCTCCTTTCGGATCAAAACCACCCCTCTCTCTATCAATCTCATAACTCTCTGAACTAACACCGGTTTCTCCAGAATAGTCAGAAACGAACCCAGTTCTTTTCGCCCAAGATCTCAATTCATTCGGACTGTGTTCTCTCCTCGGCACAAACGGCTCGATATTGGGTAGCATAGAACCAAGCTTGTTCCCCCTACCCCTTTGTCCCTCAACCTTATCCAGCGAATCTGAAGTCGACCCAGTTTCCATTCCAACCTTTCCTGAAATGGGTATAGATATGTTGAAGATTAAGCAGAAAAAAACGAAATGAGAACCCCAAAAGAACCAAGAACAAACCCAAAAACTGGACTAAAATGAAAGCAAAGATGAGAGAAAGATAGGCAAGAAAAGTTAAAAAATCAGTATAATTTCGGTAGTCATGTGCTTGGTGCAGCATGAGAGTGTAAGGATGATTGAGTGTGAACCTTGACGCATGTTTCCCTCTCGTTCTTCCTTCTTCATCAGTCTTAAAGTTGTAGCTCGTCGGTCGCCATTATAGTTGTAGTTTTGAGGTTTCCGAATTTACATTACTGCCCCATTAACGTCCATTGAAGTTGGAAAACCAGCACCAACTGCTCCTCTTTTATTTTTTTCTCTCCTACTTTTCCTTTCAATTTGAAATGGGAGTTTGCAGCTTTGTATGTGCCGTGTACACTACACATTATTTTAATCATTGATGAGGGAGACCAATGGGCATTGATGGAAAGGGATCGTTCAATATCAGGTACGCCCTCGTTAATTCTTCGTTAATGGTAACACAATGTACCCTCCGTCGGCCGTGGTAATGGCTCCTAATTATTTTGTCGAGAAAGTTAAAATTTAGTTTAAAAAATATAATGTAGAAAAAAAAAAAGATATTTTGTATTTAATTATAATTATTAAAT
>BPVZ01000134.1:29253-47435 GCA_020521535.1 Rubroshorea leprosula | reverse complement strand
GATCTTGATTGAAGAGTTTGACTTGTTATTTTATTTTGATTCCTTCATAGATTTTATTGTTTCATTTTATTTTTGAGAGATTATTAATTATTTTCAGACTTTAAAACCCTGAAAATTATATTTATCAAATTTCATATAAGATTAGTCATGCTCTTTTTATGTGTGATTTGTTAGAATATAATTGATTAATAGATTTGTTTTGTGGGTTGATCCTTTACTGCAGTATTGTCGATTAGATATATTGTCGCTCTCAGATAACTCGTAAGGATAGATAGTTTGTTTTTCATTGAAATTAATTTTTCTCAAAATAAATACATTAGTCATTATTATTGGTTTTTAAAGTTGAATCTTCTGATTGTTTGTTTGGGATGTGAAACATGCAATTGAGTAATAAATAGGAATCAAAATTTATAACAGTTAAACAAATCAATTAAGTGAACCTTGAAATCTTGTTCATCATAATATTGTTTTCAATCTTTTACAATTATCATCTTTTATTTAAATATTTTTATTCTTAATTTTAGAATTCATCTTTTTATTTAATTTCTCATTGTGACAACTTTTTTTGTTGATTTAATATAGCTTCCTTGTGGATTCGACACCTAAAGCTACGCTACAACAACCGTTTAGCCAAAGGGTATTAATTTTGAGGCGAGACATCAATGCTCCATTTTAGTTTCCACCAAGAATACATAACTTTCAAGATCAAATCTTCCACATATATGAATACCCATCTCCAATCTAAAAGAAAGCAAATAACTTTTACAATAAAAGCCAAAGTAAACAAATGAGCCATGTTTGGTGGGGTTATTATCTTTAGTCTAAGCCGAGGAAGCATGGTCATAATAGTTAAATGGGAAGACAATAGGAGGGGAGACTAAATAATCTATAAGGCTTAATATTCCCAAGGATAAAAATAACTATAGAAAGGAAGCAGATCAGTTCTGCTATTAATTGAAATTAAAGTTTTACAAAGATAATGATTTTGAAATTTTATACTGAAAGATGTCAAATGCAAGTATAGAAAAGCAATATGAAGTGGATATATTATATTGAAATTATCCCATGCTACAAAAAATCTCCTTATAAACTATGTTCTTCGTATAATTCCATCCTAGACTTTGAGGAACATTGCTGTTGTCAATAAGTATTTTCAGACTTGATCTTTCTTGCACTCTGGATAATGCTACATAGAGCTGACCATGGGTGAAAACTGGTTGTGGCAAGTAAATATCAACCTTTTTTAATGTCTGACCTTGGCTTTTATTAATAGTCATTGCATAATACACCCGCACTAGGAATTGTTGCCTCTTCAAAACAAATGGTAGAGTAACATTTTCTGGTTTCAAACTGATTCTGGGGATATTGACGATTTTGCTAACATGAGATCCTATAAGTATAACTGCTTCAATAACTTTCGTTGCTAATCTGGTTATTATTAATCTTGTTCCATTACAAAGACCAGCATTCTGTTTTAAATTCCTCATCAGCATAATAAGTGCTCCAACTTTCAATCTTAATTGATGTGAGGGGAGACCTGCAAACTCCAATGAGTTTAAATACTCTTTTGCATAATTCAAAGGTTGATGATTGCTTTGCCCTGCCAATCTTTCACTGAATCATAACTCAAATAGATGTATTCTGATTCTGGAATTCTATCCAACAACAAATCATTGATGTAAGTTATGAAGCTATTTTTTGGAGTGACAATTGATCTTTCACTTAAGTAAGTATGATTATCCTGCTAATTTTCAAATTTTGGATATATAACATCAATGAGGTGAGATACTACATTTTCTCCAAATGGAATGAGTAAATCTTCAGGAATTTCAATCCATTTTCCTTCTTCACCCTCTTCACATTGTACATCTGGTGCTATTCCATCACCTATACTCAAAATCCATTTTGAAAACTATTCTACTTCTGCTTTTTGAGTGTTAGTTAACTAATTTGAAAGCAGCCTCATGTTCTTTCTAAGGTTTAATATTTGACAGTTCATCCACAAAAAAGAATTACAAATTGAAGCATTTACCACTTCACTTCTTGTTGCTTTCTTGATGACAGGTAAGCATTGACAAAAATCACCTCCCATGACAACTGTCTTACCTCCAAATGGCAGTTCTTTAGCTCTTGAAATTTCACCATCCATTAAATCTTGTAATGTGTGGTGGACTGCTTCAAAATAATGTTTATGATCCATAGGAGCTTTATCCCATATAATAACATCTGCTAATTGTATTAATTTACAGAGTTGATCCTGCTTGCTTGTACCATAGAGGCTGTCCTTAAATATTTCTCATGAAATATTGAACCTGGAATGTGCTGTTCGACCTCTTGGAAGCAGTAGTGCTGCAATACCAGAAGATGCAGTTAGCAATGGCAATCCATTTCTAGCTTTGACTCCATACAAAATAGTCTTATATAAGTGAGTTTTACCTGTTCCACCTAGTCCATTAATGAAAAATAGCTTGCCTTCTTTGCTATTGATTGACTGCATTATTTGATGAAATGCCGCTAGTTGATCTTCATTCAATGTAGAGAATAACTGATTGAATTCTTGTTCTGCATTAGCTCTATTAAAATTTAACTCTTCAATAATAAGAGCATTTGTTCTGTTCTGAATTCATGTCGTATCTGGTTGATGCAGACCATGTTCTTGCAAACTAGAGCCATTTTCTATAAATAGTCTCTCAATTTCAAAAAGTGTATAATTCTTTAGTTGTTCCCCAGTTAGCTGTAACTCAGGTAGCCGCAGGATGTGTCTCCAGTGGTGTAAAATTCCATCAGAAAGCTTTAGCCATGTTTTATCCCACAAAGCTACACTATCTGTCACTTCACAATGCATGAGTATCATCACAAACATTTCTCTAAGAGTATGACCAGTTTTCCATTCAAAAGCTTCATTTATAGCTTATTCCTATTCTTTATCTTCTCCAATGAGTCCCATTGAATAACATGCTTCTTTGAAATTATCATATTGATGACCTCCAACTATATATAAATCATTGAAATAGGTTGGTCCCCTAATATGTTGCAACAACAATCTCAAGTAGTATTTTTCACCTACAGTAACATGAATATATTAGAAACAAAACTATTATAATTTATTGGAGAATTTTGAAAGCATAATAATTCAATTTATTTAATTTTAACTTACCTGCAGTAAGAGGTACGTAATATAATCTTCCAATCACATTCCCTTGTTTTCTGGGTGTCCAACTCTTTTTTTGTTTATTCCACACCCATTTTGTTGGAAATTCTAGATATGGTAATGCTCTAGCTTCTGTGAATTTAGCATTTGTTGCCATCCATTCTGTGAACATGGATTTTTGTATTCCTTCTCTCTCCAATACTTTGTGCAAATCTTGATCTTCACGAAAACCCACCATGTGATTATACTGAAGATGGAATTGGAGACGTTCAATAGCTAGATTTTCACCGTGAATAGGAAACTCATTTAATCTCTAGTGTGCCTCACAAGGTTTGATGTATCTACAGTCCAGGTATTGTTTGATTTCATCATATACAACTTCATCTGTTGAGTTTCCTTCTAACCCCCTTACCTCAGTAACAACTGCACGTGTTCTGTCTAGACCTTTAGTTATATATTTGAATAAATATTTCACTAAGTGATCAAGGTAGCAAACCAAAACATAGATATGAGCATGAAAAAATTTCAGTAAATCTGCATTATAAGGAACTACCCATCTGTTATCCAACTTAACTCCATTTTTTTCTACAAATCGGCCATCATTTCACCTTCTATAGATAGGGAAGCCTGTTTTGTCTAGCATAGTTGTCTCACTAAATGCTTGAGGAAAACCTTTAGAACATTTTTCATTTTTCATGCATGGAGCATTTAGGAATTTTTTCCCATAGGGATTATGAATATGGAATTTCTTTACCAGTTCATAAAGCATTGGATTTGTCTCTTTATCTGGTATTTCTGCACTTATTCGGTTATCTACATCTTCTAATGTTTTGGGTTTATTGGGTGGATCAACCCAAAGCAAGATGTGAACATGTGGTAATTCCCTCTTTTGGAATTCAACTGTGTGTACAACTACAATCAACAAAAATTTAAAGAAAGTAGTTAGCATATGTCATTTATCAGTTCTTTAAATAACGGCTTACATATTAGTATATTACCATAGTTAAATTTTTAAATATTGTAACATCAGTGTTTAAAACTACTTACTTGCTTCTTGTTTTCCAAAGTGTTTCCTTTTCTTTATGAACCTAAGTAATGCAGTCAATTTCATCTTAAATACCCTCACTGGTAAATCTGGATGGTCTTCTACTTTTTGCCCAGGAATGAATTTTAAAGCTTCTTTAATTTCATTCCAATGACTATTGCTAGTGAATGTAAGAAAATAATCTAGATTGCCAAAATGTTGACAAATGCACATTGCATCTTGATACAGTTGCTGCATGTATCTTGGTCCACTAGTAAAACTTGATGGTAATATGATTTTCTTCCCAACTGTTTTACCATCTGTATCCCCTTTGTTCACTGCATCCACCAGACCACTGTAAAATTCTGTTCTCAATTGACTTTGGTTGAGACGGTGATATAGTAATCACTGTTCTTCAGCACAACAGTATACATCTACAACAAATTGCTGAGATAATCTACCACCATACATGATTGTGTTCCATTCATTAACTCTAAACTGAAAATAATATCTGTAGTAATCACATATTGAGTTCTTGTCATTTGTTTGATTCCCATTCTCATCAACTTCATATAAATTGTTTCTATATCCTTCTTCACCATAGGGAAATAAAATAGGATATTGTAAAGCCATGTAGTATGGGAAAGATGAATTAATTCTTTTCATAGTACCATTCCTATGTTGAATGATCACATCTCGGCCCTGCACAATCTCTTCTTCAGCTCCGATTATTAATCCAACAATTTCTGCCATTTCTGGTGCAGAATATTGATGATCACCAGGTCCTCCACCACTTAATAATTTGAGCTGAAATTCTGGTATTCCATTTTCTACCAATGTATCTTTAGCTCTCCGGAAAACTTGCACTAATTTGTTGCATTCATCAAACATCTTTATTAGATATTCAACTATCTCCTTGTTCAAAGAATCATCATCAGTTGATGTGTTGGCCACATTCAATCTATTCTGGACTTCATTATTTGTATCAAAAGCATAGAGTTGTGCAACTGTTGGATTTTGACCTTCAAGAGGTAAAAGTGATCCAATTCTATGACAACATTGTCCACATAGTTTGAAGCAAAAAGTTCCCTATCTTGTATTTACAGTGTCATCTATTTTAGCTCCAAAAGATGCAAATGCAAACTGACAGTTGCATTTTCGGATATTAGATCTAAATCTCTTGGCTTTTGGTCCACCTTCATAATCAAGAAGAGATTTTAACAACATAGAAGGATCTTTTCTTGAAGCTAATTGTAGTTTCCCATCTTTACAACATAGAGAGAAGTGAATAATGCCATTATTTTTGTCCTTTTTTATTTTCCCCTAGATCCAATGCCATGCTCCACACTTTGTACAAATGTATATTGGAGGACCAAAATCAATCAAAACATTTCTTTGTTCAACTGTAAAATTCAATGGTAAATAAATAATAATGTCATCTAATTTTCCAATAATAAATATGGAAAGATTCTTCATTTAAAAGTTTAATATAATTATTTACCATTGTTGCTAGCTTCTCTTTGTCTTTTTCTTGTTGATCTCTATGGAACATCAAAGGGATTTGCACCATTTTGTCTTCTAATTCCTGTCCTCCTTATTTCTTGACTTTGAGCTTAAGTGAGTATTTTCTTGGCTTTCTTCAATTGTACTTACTATTTTTTCAGAAATTCTTGTGGCAGAATTGCTTGACTCACCAATTTTCATTTGTCTACCATCCTGTGTTATTCCTGTACATATAGATCTTCTTAAGGAACAATTTGCTGAAAAATTGATGTATTAAATTTATTTCAGCATCATTAAAAAGATAGAAATACCTTTCATCACATTCTACCTTGTACTTCTTAGCAAATAATCTTCAAACTCAGACAATAAGTTTGCTCTTGGTATGATTCTGTTGTATTCATAAACTTGTACCATTTCATTTCCTGCATTTAACTTAATGCTTAGCTCTTCTAGAAATATAGGCTACAATTCAAAGTTATTCTATAAATAATATAAAACATACCAGGTGATATTTCTTGAGTAGAAGCTACTCGAAGAAGATTTTTTATTAGTGTCCTGAGTGTCTCTACTTCTAGATGGTTTATTGGTATTTTCCCTCTTTCCTTGTTAGTTGTTGCAAAAACTATAGCTTTGATTTAAATTTCAACAAAAAAATGAAAAACTTAAGGAAATATTCTCTACCATATGAACTACAATTAGAGCACAAATATAAATAGAATTCTTTTTTTTTTTTTTTGCCAATTTAAAAGGCAAACTTAAACATAAAAATTCTTCAGCTTGCCTTGGTTCCACATAACAATGACCCTAAACTTACGTTTATTAACTCTATATTATAAGCTTAGAACATAAATATGCTTTATGTTTTTTGTTTTTGAACACTCATGACTAACAAAATAACATTAAAAAAAAAAAAGAGCTAAAGGAACTTGTCAGACAACACTTTCTCTCGTTCAAGGTTTCCATCCTCTATTAACCTTCTCTCTTTCTCTTGGATGAAACTACTTGTTATATTAGGCTTAAAAATAGAGTGCACTTCCTCAACAGACCTAAATAAATTTAGGTTTTATCAAAGAATTTATTGTGCACTTGAGTCTATCAAGGATATGTTATGTAACTCGATTTAATAATAATCTCTCTCTTTGCTTCATTCTCTTCCCCTCCTTTTTCTTACTCCCTCCTAGTCATTACCTTGCAATATTGTTATTTGTTTACTAATATGAATCCACCTATACCACACTGTATATGTTCTGTCTAATTTGTGTCTCTCTATCAGTTCTGTAGCTGACACTTTTCTACATGTCGCTCTATCTCTATCTCTAGAAATGTCTTAATACATGTAATTATCATTGTTTACACTTTATATTTAAAACCATATTCCCAAATAGTCATAAACCTGATTCTAAATTCCTTTCTATAAGGGAGTTTCTATGTGCATCATAAAAAATAAATACATCACCTTCATGAATAAAAAAAAAAAAAAGGAAAACAGTTAGATTAAGCATCACACAAAAACCAGTTAGATTGTACCTCTCATTTCATTTTCATGCTCTTCAACTTTAATGTAGCTGATTGTATCTATGGGTTGCTCTCCAATATTAGTTGCAATTGCTTGGTCTGTCATGCATTCTGCTTGTTTATCTGTTGTTGATACAACAACTTCAACTCCAAATAATTGAGAATTTGATTGAAGAAAATTTTGACTACTTTGTTGAAAAGAAGTCTGCTGTAAATACTGTTCAAATTCTACAAGTAAATCTGATCTTGTTGTAATCTTTGTATAGTTTTTCTGCTTCATTAATTGCTTGCTTGTGTTGCCGTCGTTCTTCCATCAAAGTTTCTTGAGATAATGACAGGTAAAAGAAAATTATTTCTTGAACTTCATATTCTTTTAAATGGTGTAATCTTATTGCAGTTTTTGTCTTCCATCAATTGCTTGCTTGGGTGCTGTCGTTTGTGTAGCAGAGTTCCTTGGAATGATGATAGTTAAAAAAAACTGTTTCTTAAACTCTATATTCTCGTTTATGATTTTAGTTATTACATGATCAAAATTTCATGCTCATAAGCATTTTGTAGGAGTATCTTTTTATTTTTTTTCCCATATGTTAAGTGTTTCAATTTACTAAATAGTTTTAACTGTCATGGTTTAACTGTGAGCAATGTGTTCTAACTTGACTCAATTTGTTTAATTTTTATTAAATATGTTTCCCTCATCTTTATCTATTTAAAAAAAAAAAGACATAAATGTGTAGAACTAAATTACTTATTTTTATCTAGAAAGGATTTTTTTTTTTTTTGAAGGAAATGCATCAGTTTAAATGTTCCATTCATTTTACTCTTTTAAATTTCATTTTTTAGATTATTTTATATTGACTTTTTAAATATTATGTAAATGTATTAGATGTAATACTAATACCATTTTATTTCATATTATCCAAATAATATTAGAAGGAAAAAAATTATAAATAATCATAATTATCACAAACTAAAACATAGAAGTATAATATTAACAGAAATTTATAGATAAAAGTTCTAATATGTTTTCACTGACTGAAATAGAAAATAAGTTGGAATTAGAAAATTTAATATAATAATATTATCCTAAAAGAAATAGACAACAACTGGATTATCTTCTAACTTTCTGTACTTCTTATTCCATTGAAGTCTTCAATTTCTCTGCAAAGCATAATAATTAAAGTTTTAGAATATAAAAGGAATATATTTCTTTATTCAGGTTATGAAAATAAATTTAAATAAATAAAATTTCTTACTTTTTTTCGAGTATTGGTTGATATCATCTTTTTGTACATTTTTTGCGTCATTTTTTTTAATTCTTTCTTCTTCAATTCCTGTTCGTTTTTCACTGTTAAATTCATAAATAGAACTGTCAATTTGAATTCTTTTAAGCATAAAAGAAAATGTGCTTTTCAATATCATGTCACTATTAAACATACCAATTGCTACCGCTCAACATTACCAGTTCCTTTGTTGATGTCAAATTATCTTCATTGATGCTGCCAAACAGGTCCACACTTGATTCTTGCTTCTCATTTTCCCTATAATACACTTGAAGACTGAATTTATAATGCTCATATTAAAAAACAAATATATCATAAAAATTATAATAAGTACATATAAACACAACATAGTAAATACCTTTTCATCTTTTCTTGACAGTCATTAATAATAGATGTATTATAAAGCTTAGATGATTAATTGCTAAACTCCTTGTTATTATTTCCATGCAAATCATCCAACTGCAACCCTTTTCTGCTTTTAGAATTGAACTTTGAATTAGAACACTTGTTTTATAAATAGTAAATAAATTTATAGTTAGTGTAGCACCATACCTTCTCTGCATAATCATTTATGAAACAACAAATTTAACTTGATCAACTCCTAAAATGATAAGAGGCACATTGAAATGTATATACAAATTTTTAATTTCCAATTAAATACTTATTATCAATTCAAATATCTTAAAAACAATGAAAAGAAAAAGTCAAAACAAACCTGTGTTTCTCATTTAGTTCTTCAGACTCTCTCAATATTTCTTTCCCCTTAAAGAGAAGTGTTATTACCAGCTTCCTCATGATTTAAGCCACTACTTAAAATTGGTTTTACAGATGCTACAATTTGGGTAAAAAGATCACTGCCATAAACACCATTAAACAAAAACTTTTATTAAATTAAAAAAAGAAAAGAAAAGCAGAAGATAACAGTGTAAGGAACTATAGCTTTGATTTAAATTTCAACAAAAAATGGAAAATTTAAAGGAAATATTCTCTACCATATGAGCTGCAATTAGACCACAAATATAAATAGAATTCTATTTTTTTTTTCGCCAGTTTAAAAGGCAAACTTAAACTTAACAATTCTTCAACTTGCCTTGGTTCCATATAACAATGACCCTAAACTTCTACTATAGGTTTATTAACTCTCTATTATAAGCTTAGAACATAAATATGCTTTATGTTTTTTAGTTTTTGAACACTCATAACTAACAAACGACATTAAAAAAAAAAAAGAGCTAAAGGAACTCATCAGACAACACTTTCTTTGGTTCAAGGTTTCCATCCTCTATTAACCTTCTCTCTTTCTCCTGGACGAAACTAATAGCAACCAAAATTGAATTCTGCTACTTATTATATTAGGCTTAAAAATAGAGTGCGCTTACTTAACCAACCTAAATTAAGTTAGGTTTTATCAAAGAATTTATTGTGCACTTGAGTCTATCAAGGATAAGTTATGTAACTTGATTTAATAATAATCTCTCTCTCTCCTTTGTTCTCTTCCCCTCCGTTTTCCTACTCCCTCCTAGTCATTACTTTGCAATATTGTTATTTGTTTACTAATATAAATCCACCCATACCACACTGTATATGTTTTGTCTAATCTGGTTTTATAGATGCTACAATTTGGGTAAAAAGATCACTGCCATAAACACCATTAAACAAAAACTTCTATTAAATTTTTAAAAAAGAAAAGAAAAGTAAAGCGGAAGATAATAGTATAAATGTAAGTCTCTTACGCCAACAAAAGATCTGTAGATGGAGGTATTTGCTCAAGATAATCTGATTGTAGTTTTTCTAATAGTGGAGTAATTTCATCATTTTTAAGGGGTTCAGCTAACTTGCTTTGCCCTTCCCAACAAATAAGTTTTCTTCCAACTGCAATTGGATCAACAAAAGGAAAGGGAGTAGAGGGTAGATCAAACAAATTTTGAACAATAAATCTCACAGCATCCTCCTTATATTCATTATGTTTAATTGTCACATGAAAATTTTTTTTAACCCTTTTCTCACAAAGTCTCTCCATCATTGGATGAAGTACTTCATGATCCATTGCTGCTGATGCAATTAAATTATTAACTGATGTTCCAAGTAGTTATTCACCTTTTGTACCAAAGATAATAAAAGTGGCTGAACCAGTCTCATCTTAAACTATGGTCTTCAAATGATACCTATATTAATAATACATGTAATGCTCATTTTTCGTAAAAAAATTTAATAATATTTTCAAATTCTTGTAATTAATAAGGCTAATAACATGTTATAATCTTAACCATTAAATGACAAAATATTCCATACCAAATCATTGATTCAGACTGTGGAGTATTACAAACCCGACATCCTCGACCAGTGTAAGTAGGAGGAAGTTTCCTGGTGCATTGTTTATAGGCTGTGTAAAACCAACTAGAATCTACGTCAAAGCCAACAACTTTTGCTTCAACTTTAAACCTTTGGCCTAGCTGTTCAGTTTTGAAAATTTATGTGACATTCATTAGATCATTTTAAACATCAAAGTGGAGATAAAATTTTAACATTAAAAAAATACAATTACAGAAGTTGTTTCACATTAAGTGTAAATACATGATCAAAATAGAAAGAATTATACACTTCAATCCTATGCTTTTCCATTTTTATAGACTTTAGAAAGATGAAACCTGTCCTTTTTAAAGTCTTTCCTGAAGAGAAAAGAAACCAAAAATTCATATTTCAAATTCTCCTTCACTTTGTTACCTCAACAAGCAAGCATGACGCAAAAACCAATATTTTTTCACCAAGGCTTCTACCAAACATCAATTTAGTATAAAATAGAGTGCAATAGCAATTTGAAATTCATAACGAAACTAATATGATAAAACAAAATTAGGTTTTATATGAACATATAGCAAATAACAACCCTTGTTTATTTCCCAATTAAACACAGTCAACACTGAAAATAGAAAGAATTATACACTTCAATCCTATGCTTTTCCATTTTTATAGACCTTAGAAAGATGAAACATGTCCTTTCTGAAGTCTTTCCTAAAGAGAAAAGAAACCAAAAATTCATATTTCAAATTCTCCTTCTCTTTGTTACCTCAGCAAGCAAGCATGACGCAAAAACCAATAATTTTTCACCAGGGTTTCTACCAAACATCAATTTAGTATAAAATAAAGTGCAATAGCAATTTGAAATTCATAATGAACCTAATATGATAAAACAAAATTAGGTTTTATATGAACATATAGCAAATAACAACCCTTGTTTATTTTCCAATTAAACACAGCCAACACTAAAAACAAAAAGAATTATATACTTCAATCCTATGCTTTTCCATTTGTATAGACCTTAAAAAGATGAAACCTATCCTTTCTGAAGTCTTTCCTAAAGAGAAAAGAAACCAAAAATTCATATTTCAAAGTCTCCTTCTCTTTGTTACCTCAGCAAGCAAGCATGACGCAAAAACCAATATTTTTTCACCAGGGTTTCTACCAAACATCAATTTAGTATAAAATAAAGTGCAATAGCAATTTGAAATTCATAATGAAACTAATATGATAAAACAATATTAGGTTTTATATGAACATATAGCAAATAACAACCCCTGTTTATTTCTCAATTAAACACAGCCAACACTGAAAACAGAAAGAATTATACACTTCAATCCTATGCTTTTCCATTTTTATAGACTTTAGAAAGATGAAACTTGTCCTTTCTGAAGTCTTTCCTGAAGAGACAAGAAACCAAAATTTTAGATTTCAAATTCTCCTTCTCTTTGTTACCTCACCAAGTAAGCATGACGCAAAAACCTATCTTTTTTCACCAAAGCTTCTACCAAACATCAATTTAGTAACATAAAGTGCAATAGCAATTTGAAATTCATAATGAAACTAATATGATTAAACGAAATTTTTACAAAATAATATAACTTACTTCAACTTCTAACACAAAAGTTTGTACCAAATCTGATATTGTTTTTCTGATAGAAGGAACAGTCTCTGAAGTTTCTTCAACCTGCTCAAATTTTCTAGTAAGTAATTGAGGTTGAATATTGAAGCTACCAAATCTGACCCAAAAACAGTATCTAATTAAATAAACAATCTGTCCAGATATTAAAGAACTTAAGAAATGGTAGAAATCTTATATATATGGAAGAATTTAAATTACCTGTCTAGATATTGTTTCACTTCAGGGATGTCAAGATTAACATAGATCTTTGTTGGAGACATGCTAGCTCCATGAATTTCTCCTTGCAAATCACATTTAAATTGGTCAACAAATGTAAAATAAAATTCTTTAATATAAAATTTTATAAAATGAGCTATACCATCAAATTGTTTAGTAGTTAAAGAGGTAATAATAACAATTTGTGTTGAATGCTTTTCCCAAAGTTTTAACTCTCGTATTTGCTGCTTTGCTTTTCCCCATAGACTAATAGAAAATTCTGCTTCCTTACAAAATAATAATAATGCATTAATTTTTACTCAACACAACCCCACCCCATAGACCCCATAAAACTCTGCTTCCATGCAAAATTTCAATTAAATAATAGAAAGAAAATGTTACCCAAATCATAGATAAATTCAAACTTTTATCAATTATATAACCAACAAAATTAAATTTCATATAATAAACTAACATAAAAAAAATAAGTAGATACTATCAGAAACATAATTGAAAGTCCATTAGTATTATCACTTACTCAAAATCCATCAACCAAATTTCAAATGGCAACTTTGATCCTCGTGCACTGTAGCCTACCTCCATATCATCAATTTTGGTTAAAACATCAATTAGATCTACATAAGACATAATATAACAATCTCAATTAGTCAAAACTAATTATATGAAGTATGAAAACTTTTATGAAAATCTTAATCTAAAATAAACATAAAAAATTAATAAAAAAAACCCAAAATACCTGTTAAATATGTTAGTTGATGCAGTCTTTCTTTGCACTCTTGAAAGGACTTGAATTCAAATTTATGAGGTAATATAAAAGCAACATTTTCACTCTCAAGAAGGAATTTTGTAGCACCATTAACCCGTATTCTAATATTAGATGAAACATGCCTATAATTTAAAGATTGCACACATCCGAAATTAGTGATAGTATAAATTTGATCTTCTTTCAAATTTTTTCTGTGAATTTGGGCATACTTTCTTTCCATAACAATATGGATAACATCACCCTACAGAATTAGATTCACAATGACATCAAAACTACAATTTAAATAAAGAAATTGAAACCTAAACAGATAATAAAAATCGAAAACTTTCCTTACCTTCTCATCTATTGCCACAGCATCAAGACCAAAATCTTTCTTATCCTTAGCATCAGTACCTGCATTCCAAATTTGACTTAATCAAACACGTATTCTACTTCCAAATTTATTATTGACTAGAGTGCTAATATATTCTCTTCCTTTTTCCATTTCAATTGTTCCAAAGCAAACACAAATCTAAATAGAAACTGGATGAAATAAAGGCGCATGTAATGGGTAGTTTTCTGCAGTTGAAAAGTAATATGAAGCAAACGCATAATACTTGTTGACTCAATGCACTCCAAGAGGGGGGGTGAATTGGAGTTGGAGAATTTTCACCTCTTTGCAACCACCAAACAAAAATTAAAGAGAAAGTGGAGAAGAAGAGCTTGCACAATGATTTTATAGAGGTTCGGTCCAACCATTTGGAGCCTAGTCCTCTACCTTGGCTTCACTCACCAAGGATTTCCTCCACACTCTCCACTAACAAAAACAATGGTGGCTTAAAGGAGCCACTCAATCCTTTACAAGAAAAAGGGTGTTTCTCTCAAATCTCACCCCTTTACACTTAAACCCCAAAGATCCTCTCTACAAATCACTCTTGAAGGAATCAACACACCCCCAAGATCACTCACTAATAGCACAAGAAGAGGTTTACAAACAAAGATCTCTCAAAGATCAAAATCTCTAATTAAAGCTCATGTAGATAGGTAAAGATATTCAATACAATACTCTCTAAACCTTTTCAGATCTGTTACCAACCATATTTATACCCCCTTGCTCGAAAATAGCCGTTGGAGGTCATTAAATGCTCTATAGGACGCAAAAGTCGAGTTGCAGAATTGTCAGGAGAGCTGGCTTAACATTATAGAGCCGACTCTACAGAGCCGGCTCACATTTCCAGAGTCAGCTATCCAGGTTTGCATGCCATTCTGTTTTCCTCGAGAGCTGGCTGTAAGACTTTAAGCCAGCTTTGAAACTCCGACTTTAAATACATTAAATATTCTTCAAAAGACTCGACTGTTGTGCATTAAATGCACCCTCACAGTCGGCTATAAAGTTGGAGCCGGTTGCAGCTTCCAGAGTCGACTCTCTGCATTTCCATTTCACCAGAGCCGGCTGCACTTTACCAGAGCTGTCTCTCTGCACATTTTGAATCCTTTTGGTCTATTTTTAGTGTAATCCAAGTTTACTTGCAATCTTTTAGCAACTTAACTACACACTTAAATAAACCAATTAGTCACTCAAATGTGTTTTGTAATCATCAAAATCATAGGTACAACAATACTGAAATTTAGGTACAGTTCAAGAAAAATGATAGAGCGGGAAATGGCTGTCATGATGATAATATGAAGCAAACGCAATATATTGATGATTTTAAAGTCGTTTTGGGACGTAGGGTTTTTCTCAGTCGTTTTGGGCTATCTTAGCCCATTTACCCTGCGTTGGAAGCCCATTTCACCATCGTTTTGCTTCTGTGAAACTGCTTATATACTCTTTACCCTTTTTCATTTCTGTTTAACGAAAGCAAGAGGAATTCATTTTTTTGTAAAATTTAGCCAAAAAGAAGCAAAAGGAATTCCTTCTGCAGATATGTAAATAAAAAAGGAAGATGAAAACAATTGAGAACCAACCCAACAAATACTCATCTTTGAAATAGCTAGCAACTCCAGCAAACAAACCCAAGAAACCGAAGGTGGAAATAGCAAACCTTTGAAGGAATAGCAAATCGGCATAGCTAAGCAATCTGAAGGTAGCAGAGGAGGTGCTAATGGGAAAGCTATCGGTGATCGAGAGGTATGGTGGGTACATCTTCCCCAAGTAATTTGTAAGGCACCAACCCAGTATTCACCAGGCAAACTCCAACGTACAATCCAGCATATATAAGCAAGCTTCCCAAGATTCCTAATGGTAAATGATGTTCTAATTATCAAAATCAAAACAGAAAAAAAGAAAGAATTATTAACTCCCACGACAGAAAAACAGTCGAGATCGTAAAATAAACCTTGAATAAGACAAAATAGCATCCAATTGGTATGAACTGAAAATAAAATACTTGAGGCTTCCTTGATTCTTCAGCTGAATTAGCAACGGCATCAAATCCAACATATGCAAAGGATACCGCAGCGACGTCTCTGAATATTGCTTTAAACCCATTCGAAGCAATTTCTAGCGAGGAACAATAGAAGCGTAAAACTAATAGAAACATATTGATAAAACGGCAATTGTGATTGTCGTTTTGGGCCACCTAAGTCCATTAAAGCTACCTTGGAAGTACTATTAATAATAAGGATTGATGATAAAACGGCAACTGTGATTGTTGCTTTGGGCCACTTAAGTCATTAAGGCTGCCTTGGAAGCGCTATTAATAATAAGAATAAGGATTGATAGCATTCAATTGATCTGAACTAAAAATAAAATACCTGGGGCTTCCTCAATTCTTCAGTTGAATTAGCAATGGCATCAAATCTAACCTATGCAAAGGATACCGCAGCGGCGCCTCTGAATATTGCTTTAAACCCATTCGGAGCAATTTCTAGCGAGGAACAGTAGAAGCATAAAACTAATAGAAACAGATTGATAAAATGGCAACTGTGATTGTCATTTTGGGCCACCTAAGTCCATTAAAGCTACCTTGGAAGCGCTATTAATAATAAGGATTGATGATAAAATGGCAACTGTGATTGTCGTTTTGGGCCACCTAAGTCCATTAAGGCTACCTTGGAAGCGTTATTAATAATAAGGAATGATTAATAAAGGTTTATTATGTAGTAAATAATGGGAAAGATCGATTATAAAAAAATGGGGGGATGGAGATCACAATATTGTTCTCTTTAGCCTCAAAAAAGTATATTATTTTGATCTCCTACCCCGATTTAATAGTTTAGACCTTATGTTAATCTAAATCACTTCTCGTAGGTTATGTATTTGAAAACCCAACAAATTATTTTTTCCAATCTCCTTTTACTTAATGTGTTAATTTCTTTTCATTCAAAAAATAAAAATACATTGTTCTTAACTTTATGTCCAAATTTAATGTATTTAAAAAATGAAAAGTTCTTTCAGAAATTAAAAAAAAAATTAGAACATAAATAAATTGAAAAAAGTGTTATATAATCAGAGTGCATAATGTAAACCAATAGCTCAGACAGGCCTTCTAGATGCAAGGAGACTCTCTTAATGTCATATACTTTGTATCTTACAATGCAAAGTAATTAAAATTACAAAATATTATGCTGTAAATAAATATATCAATGAAATAATTGTAAGGAACATCATTTCACTCATATATATGAAACACATTACATCTACTTGTTATATTCCTTTACAAACATTTCTATGATCTTACTAATTTTCAAACCACATCTGCTTATGAAATCTAAGTTAAAAAAGGAAAAAGATTTCAAGACCTTTTTTTTTAATAACTCCAACGTTGAACCTATTGGAGAAAACAAAATTAGAAAAATTAATTAACATATTCCGGTTCTTTTCCCCTTTGTCTTTTTGGAATTAATAATATGTTTTTCGTTTCCCCAAAAGGGCCAAAACACACTTTATCTGCCCTATATGATACTAGTAAAAATTAGTACTCGTAATTACTCTTCGGTTAATTTAGTGGCGTCCACGGTTAATCATTTCCTTGGTACTGATTAAGCGATTCCAACCTCAACAACCTCATCTCCTCGTTGAACTTCTTTATAAATGCCTCAACTCGTCGATTCTACTCGTCCTGACTCAGCGACGGTTCCTTTCTCAGCTTCAATACTGAAGCCGGGGACGAGCTCACTTGCATCGGTGACATCTGGAAATTGGTCTGGTCCTTGGACGTTTCCGATTTCTTCACCATCGGCGACGGCTCAGCGAGCGAATCCACGTTCACCTAATTCTCCCATGTGTCCTCGAACGTCTCTGATTTCTTCAGGTGCCTCGATAACTGCATTTCCTTCTTCGCCGTAATCATTTTCCACGTGCTCTCCATCGTCTCGTGCCGTTTCGGCTTCTCAACTCTCAGCGATCGACCACCTAGTTAACAACAAATAGAATATACAGAAAGAATTATTAACGAAATTAACGTTTTGTCATTCTTGATTCTGAAATTTAAACATGCAGGGGAAGGATATTTAGGACTTTTGAGCAGTGCATCAAGCAGACGCCATTGTTGTATGTTTTGAGCAAGAAAATAAAGTTTCTTGTGAAGAACACAAAAATCAAAAGCCCCGCCAGAGAAATCTCACCAACGACGACCGAAAAGCCTGTAGAGTCCTCTTTTTTTTTCTCTCATTAGGGATTTCCACGTCTAGTTTCTCCTTTGGCCCCTCGATTTCGTTTTTGTCCTTAGCCGACCTTATTCCTTCGTTTTCACCTCGGATTTGCACCACCATGTGCGACGGTACCTCTAGGGCTTAAGCGTCTGGGGAAGTGAATCTCTGTTTCCTAATTTTCGACCAGGTCAGTATCTCTACCTTTCTGAGAA
>BPVZ01000133.1:657824-673269 GCA_020521535.1 Rubroshorea leprosula | reverse complement strand
TCTAAAGAAATATGTATTATATATATATATATATATTTTCTGGCTTAAGTGGTATTACTTGATAATGATGCAGGGTTCGTAAGGTACGAAGTGTTACACATCTGTCAAAATCTTGTGATGACATTTTCAGCCAGTTGGTGCAGGGTGGAGTTTCTCCAGATGACCTCTACAGCACTGTTTGCAACCAGGTCTCTTTTTCATCACTGATTTTATTACTGATTTTCTTTAATTCTTTATAAATTTTCTAAACTAAAAGTTATTAATTAGGAAAATGAAGGGAGTATTTGCAAATCCCTCAGCTTTTTAATAATAATCATGGTGTTCAGTGATGTTATGTAGAACTTCTCTTACATGCTCAAATAAAATTAGAAATGAAGAACTTTTTTACATTCTACTTTTCTATCCAGCGACATGGAGAGTAACATACTTGCATGTCAAACAGCTATGCAGTTTTCAAATTTGTGTTCTTAACTGCTAATTCATTTTTGCTGCAGGAGGTTGAGATTGTTCTTACTGCACATCCCACCCAAATTAACCGTCGTACCTTACAATATAAACACATAAGAATAGCTGTACGTTTTTTATGGCTATTCTGAAATAGTGATATTGTTATTTAAATGTTGAGTTAGAACTATGTAATGAAAATGAGCCACACCTTCCTTGCAGCATTTGTTAGACTATAATGACCGACCTGATCTTGGTCATGAAGATCGAGAAATGCTAATAGAAGATCTGGTATCCACACTGCATCTTTTCCTTAATTTCTTGCCCCTCTCCTTGTGTCTTTATTTTCATCTTATTCTTGTGTGTGTCTGTGTGTGGTGTGTTTGAAGGGAATGTCAAGTCTCTGTGTGGTTATACAAAGAAAAATTATCTCATGTTTCTTAATTGAAGTTCATTTTGGCTTTTCAGGTGAGAGAGATAACATCTATATGGCAGACAGATGAACTAAGACGCCATAAGCCTACACCGGTAGATGAAGCTAGGGCTGGTACATTGCATCACTTCTACATATACTAAATGCATTTTATCTTTTAGAAAATTACTATTTCGCGCCTACAAGTAATGGAAATTTTTTTGTTATCAGGCTTGAACATTGTAGAGCAGTCCCTTTGGAAAGCTGTACCTCATTACTTACGACGAGTTAGCAATGCTCTAAAGAAAGTATGATGTTAATTTGTGGTTGTAAGCTATGGAAGACGCATGCTTTTCTTTCTCAGTCTAATAAGAAATTTTTTTTTATTTTCTTTCCAGCATACAGGAAAGCCACTTCCACTCACATGCACTCCCATAAAATTTGGATCTTGGATGGGGGGTGATAGAGATGGAAATCCAAATGTCACAGCAAAGGTAGGGATTATAGCATCCTCTTGTATCAGCATTTAGTAACAATCCTCCTAAATAGTTTAGCTAATTTCTGACATTCAAAATCTTTGACCTTGTAATTCTTTTTTTTTTAATTCTCAAATCATGTTTAATCTGGAATTTTATTATTTATTTTATTTTCTTCAGATCAAATTAAACTCACAGAGACATATTTAGGATTGTAGCATGCATGTGAACGAAGTTTTAATGGTGTTATCACACTGCTTCCTTCAAAACTGTTTTATGCTATTTAGTAGTTGCATTTTTGTTTTCGTAGGTGCTCCTTGGAGCCCTGGCTTTGTGGTTTTTCTAGATTGGCACCAATACTTTGATTTCACAATTTTGCACTCCATTTTATCACATGGGTCCTCTTTTCTCTTTGTCACAGGTGACGAAAGATGTCTCTCTTTTATCTAGGTGGATGGCCATTGATCTTTATATCCGGGAGATTGATGGCCTCAGATTTGAACTGTCCATGAATCAATGCAGTGATAGGTTGTCTAGATTGGCACACGAAATTCTTGAAACAGGTTTGAACCATATTGCTTGTTCAAATTATTTTTGACTAAATTGATTACTGTGTTATTATTTTGTTTTAACGTCATCTCATGCTGATTTAGAATTGGCTGATTTTATAGACTTTGGTGACCAGGAAATGCCGGGAGTATGGATCATTTTGTGCCTAATGGCCAAAAGTTTCAGTTTGGCATCCTCACTTCAATACTAACTTCAAAGTTCAATATATAAAACCCATGCCCATATTAATATGATGATAATTAATTTTTGATTCTCAGTAGGTGATGAAAGTGATTTGTTAGCACATTGAGAAATGGAGATTGTTAGGATCTTATCTTTAGGAAACTGTTAAGCCACTACAGATTTTTAACTGTGTTTTGTATCTAGTTGTTTATGCTGAAGACGGTGATGAATTTCATGAGTGGTTGGACCATTATGAGTTGTGAAAACTTCATAATTTGGAGGATAATTCCACCTTGCTTTATAGAGGGAGAGAAAATATAGAGCTATAGATGGCTTGGAATCTTTGGTAAATTGGAATGCATTTTTAACCTTAGGCTTTTCAAAGTCTCCCTGTCTTGTTTCTCTGTATAACACTGCTTTGCTGTAATAACAGTCTACATTTATATAAACTTTCATGAGTTAGGTGCAATTTTAAGATATAAAATCTTTCTGCATCGAAGGATGTATAAACTTTCTTGATTTTTCTGAATCTTCAATTTCTCTGCTGCTTGTAAGATTTAACCGTAAGTCAAATTCTGTACAGAAACCTCATCACATGATCGGCACGACGGTAGGAATCAACCTTTCAGTCGAAATCAACTGAAGTTTCATGGCCATCAGGCTTCATCCCTTCCTACCCAACTTCCACCTAGAGCAGATCTACCTGCCTGCACTGGTAAAAAAAAAAAAAGGAAGATTTTGGTCTTTATTGTAAAAAGATACATTATTTAATCATTCGTCTATTCCTTTCAAAAGTCTCTTTTCTTTTCTACTTATTATCATATTTGAAAGTTTGAGGGTGAATTTGCCAAAATGCCTTAGCTATTATAACTTTTCATTTTTACATGCGAAATACATACTTATGTGTGACCAATCATGGGAATATCAACTAGCACTTTGTTGCTGATAGTTCTATCTGACTTTTTTTTGTTGTCATAGATTGCAATGATGGTGAATCTCAGTATCCCAAACTAGAACTTCCTAGGACTGATTACATGCCCTTGAGTCGCAAGGTGAAAGCGGTTCTGGAGCTTGATGTTCCACCTTTAATTTCTTTTGGATACTCAGATGCTTCTTTTCTATTGCATTGTGGCAAACAGTTTCTCAGTCTGTCTTTAATTTTCAATCTAACTTCAATTTTTTTAGGACGGCAAGGGATCTTTGAATTCGGAAACTTCATTCCAAAATTCCAGTGAAAATGTAAGCAAATCATTTTCCAATGGAACTCCTGTTAATGGCCCACAGCTAGCCACAGGGCATAGGGGGTCTTTCTCATCTAATCAACTGCTTGCTCAGAGGAAACTATTTGCAGAATCTCAGATAGGAAGGTCAAGCTTCCATAAGCTTCTTGAGCCAAGCTTGTCTGAGCGTCCTGGAATTGCTCCTTATCGAATTGTCCTTGGCAATGTGAAAGAAAAGGTATTGTTTCTGTCATTCATGTTTCTATAGTTGACATATATGTAATTTGATAGCTGGGTTAAAAAGCCATCGGACGCTGGTTTGGCTGAAGAAACACCTATATTTCTGGCTAACACTATGGCCCTTTTTAGATAATTGTCTTTGTAGGTTTAGTCTGATTTAATGTTAGTCCTGTCCTGTTGACTTCAATCCCCAAAAGGAAGGTTTATTTTCACATGAATGACAATGGACATTTTGGAAGGTGGGAAATTACATCATATGTTGGCACGTTTGTCTTTTCACCATATCTGTGAGTTTTTAGTAAATAATGCTGGGGCAACTTGAATTTGGATAAATTAAGACTTGGAAATTGAATTGCTGCCGGTTCATTCTCTGTGTCAGATGAAGTGAAAGGCCAAAGTCAAAACCGTTTGGTTTGTAAACAACTGTTTGTCCTCCCTTGCCCTTTTTCTTAAATAACGTGATAATTTACAGGCCTTAAGGCACACATTAATTCAATTTCTCTAATCAAGAGCCTATATAATAGTTTAGTGAGAATTGGGCTAATGATAACTATATCTAAAAGAGCTTGCTTCATTTGTAAAAATGTTCTGGGAGAGATGATATCTGATAGTATTACCCTAAGGATGCCTTTAGCTTTTAAAGAATTCAAAGCAACTATATTGGAGAATTAAAATGAAAATAGACCAAGGCAGTTAAAAATTTCAACATATAAGCGTAATTGGTATCAATATTTTAAGATAGAAAATGGCTGGCCCAGGGTAGCTGCCTGAGGAACACTAATCTGGAAAAACCAAAATTTTGTTACGGGGAAAAAACTGAAATTAACATTAACTATCATGCTTTGAGTGAGTACACTTTTAAGCTTCTGAACTTCAAATTGATACTGGAGACACATGACAAAGTGGTGAGAGGATGGATTTATATTTCTTATAAATATAGGATGATATTGACTGATTAGAAAAAAGGGCATTTGATTGAAATGAAGCCAATGTCATTTTCGGTCTTTTGGATTTATTGTCTTCTTATTGAAATACCATCTTTTGGTCAACTACTTGCTATCATTAATATATTTTCTTTGCACAGTAACATAGAAAATTTGTGTTTGGTGACTTGTGATGTCAGCTTATGAAGACACGAAGACGACTGGAGCTTTTTCTTGAGGATCTTCCTTGTGAATGTGATCCTTGGGATTGCTATGAAACAATGGATCAACTTCTAGAACCACTGCTTATATGCTATGAGTCATTGGTAATGCTTCCACTTATGCTGATGACCTGCAAACAGAAAAAGAAATCCTATGGTGCCATAATCTAATACTGAACTATAGTAATCTTTTCTTTTTGAAGCAATCATGTGGTGCCAGTGTTTTAGCTGATGGTAGGCTTGCTGACCTGATCCGCAGAGTTGCTACCTTTGGGATGGTGTTAATGAAGCTTGACTTGCGACAGGTCCTTTTGTTTTGGCTTATATTCGGCAACAAACCACTGCTATGTGTTTTAACTTTGAATTTTTATACGTACCAGGAATCTGGTAGGCATGCTGAGACACTAGATGCAATTACCCGATATTTGGATATGGGAACTTATAGTGAATGGGATGAAGAGAAGAAACTTGAATTTTTAACAAGAGAGCTGAGAGGGAAGCGACCACTAGTTCCTCCTTCTATAGAGGTAATGTGTTTGAAAAGTTTTAAAGTTGCAAGTAACTGAACATCAACATCTTTTTGTATCTATAAATTGAATTCTTCATTAATAAGAATAAAACAGCTATTGGTTTTGGTCTGTTTATCTTTTCATTGTTTTTAACAGGGACTCATACATTTGAGTTCAAATTTCCAAAACTTGAGTGGGTCAATATCCACCACAAATTACTCTTTTTCTGAGAAATAGCACAAGTGCACAACACAATCATCTTATGTGGTTATAGTTAATTACACAAAATTAGTTTCTTTTTTATTCTGGGAAAATCAAAGGTGAAAGGGTAGATAATAAGCAGTGTGAAGATTCACTATTGTAAATTGGACAGGACAATGTCGAACCATTTATTTCATGTTCAGTGTTGTGGTTATAATTGAAATTGCTATCTAAGTCTGCATTTGATTTCCTGGACAAAAGGTTTAAATTTGTGATGTCTTAGAGAAGGGGCTTGCAAGTGTCCACTTGCATGACTGATGCTTTTGGTTGCTGGTATGATTATACTTGCATTTATTAAAGAATTACAAACATAGAATGTGTATCTAATTGGTAACACATCATGTAGTTGAATTGGGAAGGTGGTATCCTCATTCCAACAGCATTGCAACCAAATGGCATAACAATGGCTTCCCATATTTTTATTCACCTTTTTCTTTTCTTGGCTCAACTTACTATTTTTCAGGTTGCTCCTGATGTTAAAGAAGTCTTAGATACCTTCCGAGTTGCTGCTGAGCTGGGAAGCGATTCTCTTGGAGCTTATGTGATTTCTATGGCATCCAATGTATGACTACTTGAACTACTTTGCCTTTTCCAAATATTTTCAACCTGTGCAATTGAAAGTAGAACTTCCTTTTCTTTCCTTATTTGGTGTGTGTGCATGCCATGACGTTTCTTTGTTGGTTGGGGCTGTAGAGGGGGAAGGGGGAAGAGGATTTTGCATGTTGTTTATGAACTAAAAGAAGAGAATTGATGTAATGTTAACTTTTGTTGCTTATTGCAGGCAAGTGACGTCCTTGCTGTGGAGCTCCTGCAGAAAGATGCCCGACTTGCTGTTAGTGGGGAGTTGGGTAGACCATGTCCCGGTAGAATGTAAGTTTTGTACCTCTTAGACGCTGGTATTGCTCTCTAAGTTTTATATTCTTAGATTCTTATATGTATAATAGTACAAGATAATCAAAGAAATCCGCTTTGTTTAGTGTTTATTATTTATCATCATGCCTTTTCTGGATTTGAAATTTTATTATTGCGTTTACTGGGTTCCAACTTTTGTTTTTAGCAGAAGTTAGTCTTCTCTCATCTTATGATCTATTAAATCACACTACATAACATGTATATATATTTACTGGATGAAATGTATAAAGCATCAAAAATGGAGATTACAATTGACACTTGTGTCATAACATTGATATAATTCAGTCCAATGTTAAAAAGGTTGCATGTCCCTGACAAACTCATATTACATTTTATATTGCACCTTTGAACTCTTATGTCATCACTAGATTTAATTATCTTTCGAGTAGGCTGCGGGTGGTTCCTCTGTTTGAAACTGTCAAGGACCTTAGAGGTGCTGGTTCAGTGATCAGGAAATTGTTATCAATTGATTGGTACCGGGAGCATGTTATAAAGAACCATAATGGGCATCAAGAGGTTTGAAGCAATTTTCCAATCAACTTCTATGCAGTTTTAAACTTTTAATACCTCTTGTATACTTACGATGTTATCATAAACAGGTGATGGTTGGATATTCTGATTCTGGTAAAGATGCTGGACGCTTCACTGCTGCCTGGGAACTTTACAAGGCCCAGGAGGATGTTGTGGCTGCTTGCAATGAGTTTGGAATTAAAGTTACCCTCTTCCATGGCCGAGGAGGGAGCATTGGTCGTGGTGGTGGTCCAACATATCTTGCCATTCAGTCCCAACCACCTGGTTCTGTCATGGTAAGTGTTAATTTTATTTTTTATTTTTTGGTAAATTATTGTTAGTTTGATTTATTTCTGGGCAAATCTAGTATTGAACTCCAGTTGAGTTGACCACATTTTATATTGGGGTTATGGTTCTCTCCAGGGTCTAATATATATATATTTTTTATTTATTTTGGTTGCACGTTAGGAGGTAATTATCTAATCCCTTGTCCCATCTCTTGTTTCATCTCATCTACATGCTATACGATTTGAATTCAGGATCTCTTATTTCAGATAACTACTAAGTTATTTAAGTCGTTGGTAATAATTAAAATCTAATAAACTAAAATTTTTGTGATCAGGTGGTGTTTCATGATAAACTTGTGCCTGCTTAACTCGGTTTAGATGTTCATATCCTCGAGTTTCTGGCCATTGGTCGTTAAGTTGGACCCTTTTTTTTTTTTTTTTTTTTTTTTTTTTTTTTTTTTGATAGACTCTATATATGATGGGAAACTTCATTCCTATTTATGTAATATCAATATATCAGTTTATGATATATGGTTAAATGTTTGCTCTTTGCAAATTATTTTCCTGCAACTATAGAAAAGTTTTGCCATTTCATTTCCAGTTTATATAATAGCGATATACCAGTGCAAATTATTTTCTTGCAAATTTACAAAAAGCTTTGCCATTTCATTTTCAGTTTATGCAATAGCAATATATCAGTTTATGATATAGCTACAGAAGAAACAAGAATGGTCCAGAAAGCTTTGCCATTTCATTTAAATTGCAAAATACATTGGTCACTTTGACAACAACATTAGTACATCAATACTTCCAGCAATCTACCTAATGCCAAATGTTTACACCAACAAAAAGAACCAATAAACAATAAGACATATACAAAAAGCTAAACAATTCCAAAAGTTCAAACACCTAAAATTTACTTCGAAAGACCTCCTCTCAAAAGCAGCAACCTTTTTTTCCAGTTTAGAATATGAATCCTTCAACACATGAAGTTCTCTATGCAAATCCAAATTCTCCTTTTTCACCTCAAGAACCTTAGTCATCAATGTTTTTCTCTTTCTCTAACATTTTTTGCTGCTTCTCCCAACAGTGTTAACCATGCCTTTGCCTGAGGGTCAAACTCACCATCAAACCAAACAAAAAAATCACACCATGGTGTTTCCTCATCTGGATGTTGCTCATATCATTGAACTATTTTAGCATCATCTTTATGCAAAAATCATAAAGCAACCAGAAAAAAATCATACACTCACTAGAATGATACCATATTAAGAAATAATGTATGGAATACTTACTGGATATTTGGAGCAACCCCAAAACCTTCGCCCATAGTTAAAACGGGTTAATGAAGTTTTCCTTATCGGTGGAAGATCACAGTAGCAAAATCCAATTTGCTGACAATTAAAGTGTGATTGTGGCATAGAAGGAGAACTGAAACCCAGACTGGCTGTAGACATTGTCAGCACCCAAACTTCTTGAATATGGTTTGCTGATACAGAATCCGTTGCTATTGGACTTGGAAAGTAAGCCCAAAACAGAAGGAAGAAGTCGTAGCTGCTACCGCTCCATGAGCTTCTTCTTAGTCTGCTCGAAAGGAAAGCCAGTAACTCAAGAGTAAAAAAAAAAAAACAAAATAGAGTATGACAAAACTAGTAGCCTTGAGCTTGAATGTGTTTCAACGATTTAGGCAAAATGGGTTTCGAAAGAAAGGAAGAAACCCAGATTTTTGATTTTTGGAATTTTGATTTAGGGATTCAAATGGGTTTTGAAGGGAAGAAAGAAATTGGGGAAAAGATTGGGGATTTCTAATCTGGGTTTCGAAGAAAGGAAGAAACCCAGATTTCTGATTTTTAGAATTTTGATTTAGGGATTCAAATGGGTTTTGAAGGGAAGGGAAGAAAGAAATTGGGGAAAATATTTAGGGATTTCTAATCTAGGTTTCGGTTTAGTGATTTGGGGATTTCATAGACACTGTGCGAGATGATGTGGCGAGGGTGGGACCCACAAGGCAAGGTGGCAAAAAAATAAAAATAAAAAAGGGCCTAACCGGGTGTGACCGTTTGCACTTAACGGTCAATAAATAGAGCCGTTAGCTTAATTGGACGGAGTGACAACATTTGCATGCTTTTACATTGTAGAGGGACGACATGAAGTCAATCCATAGTAAAAGGTTTATAATGCACTATTTTTTATAGTAGAGGGACGATAGATGGCCTTAACCCCCTAAAACTCATATTTGAATCCTCGTCACCCAAAATTGTTATCTGTTAAAAAAAAAAATAAAAAAAAAAACATAATGGGCATTCAGAGTTGTCCGTACGTTAGGAAAACTACAGTTATTAATTTCTTCAAAAAGAAAAAAATGAAAATGAAACACCCGGTCTAATTAAGTCGTGACACATATCGAATTGGTCGACAAAAACCAACCAATATATAATTATGGACCGAACATTATACATCTCATCAGAAAGAATGGATATAAAGCATTATATATCCTGTGGAATATGGAATCTAACCTCTTTCTCTATTTTGTTTTCTTGATTATTCTCCGATAAAAATATTGAAAATATCTTTGTTTATCAACTATCGGAAGCCTGGTTCCCAATTTTAATATTGGAGTACAAAGTGTACAACAAAATATCTTTTCAGGAATATTTGAATAGTTAAAATTTTGAGTTTTTATGTTTCAAATTTTAAATTTAAATTCTGAAATAAATGAGGAGAGATTTAAAAAAATATTATTTTTATTGTATAATCTATAATTTGATGTATTAAAAAACAAATATACAACAAAATGAAAAGTTATTACTTTACCAAAACTCAAGTTTCACATTACATTAATATAACTAAGATGGCTTAAGATAGTTTTCTAATTAGATTACTTTTCACTTTATGTGTAAACTATTATTAAAATATAAATTTTAGTTATGTGTATCTATCGGCAAGCTAGTTTCTTTTTGTTTTTTGATCTGTCATGTATATACAAGTTGATTCAGAATATGTATCATGTGATGGTAGAAGATTGTGACTAGAAGAAATGCATAATTGTATAGCTTTGGTGCTTGGAACATTGACTTGTCCACTTTATATATATAGTGCTCCCCAACCGGTTAATTAACGATCTGACATGGTGACATGCCCCAACCAAAAACTGCCATAAACATTAGTGCCCCCATATGTTTGGTTGTCAATTTGGAAGGAACTTTTGGTGGCTAATTGAAATGAATGAGTTGACAAATTAATTAAACAAAACATTATCGATCCCAACAAAATTAACTAATGAATACTTCGTAGATTTTTAAAATTTACGTCTTTTTTGCTGCAAGATCACAGTTGATCATAAGAAGCTAGCTAGCACTATTCCATATATATATATACGCGCTTAAAATTAATTGAAAATAAATGGAATTTGTAGGTCATATTTTTTTAATATTTATTATCAAATTATTTTTAATCAGTTTTTGTTTATTTTAAAATTAATTTTTTTATATAGATACAATATATTTAAAAAAATTAATTTTTTTAGATGTTAACATTAATTTAAACTTAAAATTTGAATTTAACTTATGAAAAGATATTTATTTATTAATGAATCTAATTCTTGAAGTTTGAGGATCCATATATTATATACACAACGGTTGTGGTTTTGGAACTAGGAAAGATGTATATAGAATCCAATGATAGATATGCTTCACTTTATCGCAACATCATCGATCGACAAGTAATGTGTTCGTGGGCTGATCAAAAAGTAATGTTTTCGTGGCATTATAAGAGCGCTATATGTACCATAAGATGTTCTGTATATTTGGTGCCTCTTTATTTTATCCCTAAAATACTTTTTTTTTTTCACAATTGTTTGTATTTAAAAGAAAAATTGAAAACCATGCGTAAATCAAATATTTATTCACCCAAATTAATGTCATATATATCATATTGTATCAAAAAATTATGGAAAATGATTTGTGCACACCCGGGTGTGCACACTCCCCTATTGAAAAAAAAAAAACAACCCAACCCCCCGTGGTCCCTTTTTTTTTTTCTATGTGGGGGTTGACCTGGGTGTGCACCAATCAGGATCCAAAAATTATATATATAAAAACTATTGTATTCATACATATGATTACAAGATAGTTTTAGGTTGTGTTTGGGAACTTAAATTTGAATTTGATGAGTGTAATTAAAATATATGTATTTAAAATATATTGTATTTTAAAATATACTGTTTGGATTGAAATTAAAAAAATAAATTTTAAATACATGTATTTTTAAATATATTGTTTTGATATTTTAAAATATTATGTATTTAAAATTGAATTTCTCTATTAAATTAAATCTTCTTCTAATTGTTATTTAAATTTAATAAAGTCAAAATTAATAATTTTAATCTTTCAAAATATTATTTAAATTACTTCAAAACAAACAAATTGGATAAGAAAAAAAGGACAATGACTTCCACTAACATATCATTCATGTATTTAAAACAATGAAAGCTAGCGACCGAGAAGATCAACTAAAGGATGGATTTCTAGGTGCTGAGGAGAATAATGCAACATTTAAACCACAGCAAAAGATATTCAAATTGAAGAGGTAAGTAAGGAGGAATTAACTTTATTGATCTTGCTCTTTTCTTGCTAGTCTCTTCCCGTAAGTTGAATCCCCTTTTTCTTTTTTGTAAACAGAAGTTAGTGGAAATCCAAAAGGTCGATGGAAGCAAATAATGTTGAGAAAATCCTAACTGAAGACAAAAGTCTCAAGGACACAAACAACACTTCTACAATTGCCATGATAGAAACCAAAACTATCAGGGAAGAGGTTAGATTGCACCCAATCCTCCTTCCTTCTTCGGTGATCTACAACAGTTAATAAAGAAGATAACTTATAAAAAAAATCAAGCTAAGCAGCTCATGTTTCTGTCTTATATCAGGAATCAGGTGTAGCACTATCACAAGAGCAGAGCAACACAGAGACAACTCTTTACCCCTAGATCTTATTTTGATTTGCCCTCCTTTCATCCTAATACAGACATGAAAATACCCACTTGTCAAATCTTCATTCAAAACACACAATTCATCCAGCCATGCACATAAAATTGCAGAAATTTTCCAGAAAAGCTCACTACATTTAACTCACTTCATTAAAACTCCATTACATCACATCATCCAGATATAGCATATATAAATGCAGAAAATTTATAGAAAATAACAACAATTCAAAACCCCATTCTTCGAATCACCAAAACCAAAACTTGTTCAAAGATTCCGAAATTAATATGATCAAATTAACACTGGACATCTTCATGAACATCAAATGAAATCAATGACAAGGAAAGAAACAAAAAAAAAAAAAGTCACCATTGAAGTCACTCTGATAATAGATATAAAAAAAAGGAAAGGAATCCATGATTACGACATCGCGGATTCTGACCCAAATACGAAATCGAAACTGCGAGAGCTGATCTAGGAGGTAGTCATATGCAAATCAATAAAAATTTGAATCCAAAAATACTAGGTTTAAGAACAAAACTACTGGGTTTTGAGTCCAAAAGATTAGGCAACTACCCATGAAAGCAAATCACATAGTAGAATGAGAAAATAACAAGAACAACAGAATACCAAATAAATACAAGGCAAAATGAAAGAAGGAACATGAATGAAAAGATTAGAGTTTAGATTGAGAACTTGTTATCGAGAGAGATGATGAAAAGTTGGGTAGATGCGTGCAATCGAGAACTTGCTATCAAGGAGAGGTTTGAGTGGCCGACGACGTGAAGGTGAGAGAGTAACGACAGAGTCAATGATGGGCGGACGATGAAGGCCTCATTGCCGTCGGTGAGAAGAGAAAGTGTAGAGGAAATTCATTTCAAAATTTAAATTCATGGTTTTTAGGGTGAAATTGAAATACATAGGTTTTACTCTTGGAAATTACCTTGCTAAAATGCATGTATTTTACCTAAATTCAATTACTTTCTATTTAGGTAAAAATAATGTATTTGAATTTGAAAGTTTGAAATTCAATATCATTGTTTGTTTTTACTTAAATAGAAAGTAATTAAATTTAAATGAAATACATGCATTTCAACAAAATAATGCCAAAGACTAAAAGCCGTGTATTTCAATTTTACCCAAAAACCCATGAATTTCAATTTTGAAATGAATTTCAATTTTGAAATGAATTTCAATTTTGAAATGAATTTCCTCTGCACTCTCTTCTCTCACCGACGGCGATGAGGCCTTCATCATCCGCCCATCATTGACTCTGCTGCTGCTCTCTCACCTTCTCGTCGTCGGCCACTCAAACTTCTCCTTGATAGCAAGTTCTCGATCGTGCACATCTACGTGACTTTTCATCGTCTCTCTTGATAGCAGGTTCAACTTGTTAAGAAACTGAAATTTGGTGCCTTGATATATACTGGACTATTTCCTCCTCTTCTCTTTCAAATTAATCAACCCTTAGTCGTTGCTACTCTCTCTCAAATCTTCCGTCGCACACACTTCCTCTGTTCAAGGTCATTTTCTTCTCTCCTCTTTGTTATCGCTTAGATTTGGTGCTTTGTTGCTATTTTTTGCTTTATTTTGTCTTTGTTTTTCTCGCTTTGGCGCTATTTAGATTCGTTGCTGCTGATGATCTTTTTTTATAAACAATGATGTCCATGTGTAGTTTTAGATCTAATGTCTGGTTGCTGTTTGCCTCTAGATTTTCATTTTCATTTATCTTTGTGAATTTCTGACTATATTTTGTTAGTTTCATTTGCATATTGTAATTGGATCTGTGGAATTGTGAATTGGGTGCTCATTTGAATGCTGCTTTAGCTTATGCTTTCATGGAAGGTTAGGAGAAAATTGCAAGAAATTGTGATGAGATTAGGAATGTTTGATGTGGGGGGGGGGGGGGGAGCAGAATTAAGGTTGAATGTTAACAATTTAGATGGAATTCCATGCTTGTTAATCATTAGGGAAATGTCTTTGTGTAAATTGAGAATGCTATTTTTTTTAAAGTACTGATGATACAATTCAGCATTGTCATGTAGGCTAAAAATGAGTATTATGCATTTGACATCATATTTGTTTCTTGTTTGGTTAGCATTCAGAAAATATATGCATACATACATTTGCATTGTACCTTTTTCAATCTAGTTTTTCTTTTTATCTTTTGGTCTGATTCTGTTGCTCATACCGGTGCTAATTGATTCGATGTAAGAGAACATTCTATACCAAATTATGAAATTTTTATGATAGATGGTGGGGATGAAATATTCAGAATAAATAGGGGAAGGTGAAATTTTGGGTCTTTTCTTTATTCTGATGAATTTTTCTTTATTCTGATGAATTTTTCTTTTGGTTTGTTACATTTCAGTTTATCGATGGATATGGGCATCATGGAACATCATTTGTTGAAATATATTCTTTTGGCCTTTGAATACTTGGTTTCCCTATGTTTGACTAGTTTACTGTTGATGATGTATGATGTAGGATCTATTTTATCTCAACTTTCAATCTCAACTCAATGGTTTAATTCGAAGTCTTCAACAAAGAATGTTATATTTCTATTTCATTTTGCAATTGAGTGTTACCTCAACTACTTGTTAATGAACATAGTTGTTCGAAGTCTTTAATGAAAAATGTCATATTTTTATTTCATTTTGCAATTAAGAAGTGTTACCTCAACTACTTTGTTAATAGACATAGTTGATAATCATTTTAGATACTATTTTGTTCTTTTATTTTTCATATTGAAATTCTTTCATGATAAATCCATTTTTACAAAAATTGAATATTGTATGACAATGGAAAAAATGAATAGAAATTGGAGAATATGATAACAAATTGATCAATGGAGGTCATTGTTCCTTTTTTTTTTTATCCAATTTATTTGTGTTGAGATTATTTAAATAATGTTTTGGAAGACTAAAATTGTTAACTTTGACTTTATTAAATTTAAATATAATTAGAAGAAGATTTAATTTAATGGAAAAATTCAAATTTAAATGCATAGTATTTTAAAATATTCAAACAATGTATTTAAAAATGAATGTATTTGAAATTCAGTTTTGTAATTTAATCCAAACAATGTATTTTAAAATACATGTATTTTAAATTTATTTATTTTAAATACATTTATTTTAATTATACTAATCAAATTCAAATTCAAATTCAAGTTTCCAAACACAACTACAGTGATATTGAATTTTAACTTTTCAAATTCAAATACATTGTTTTAAATTCATGTTACTAAACAGCCATTAAGGTTTAAGATTCAAATTTGCAATGCCAATTCTTTTATATATATATATATATATAT
>BPVZ01000133.1:595746-606122 GCA_020521535.1 Rubroshorea leprosula | reverse complement strand
AATCCCAAGAAGAATGATAAAATGGACAAGCGCATCTTTGAGTCAGCCACCTTAAGCACGCTGTCAGTTTTCCACAACCCTTCATGTTGATTTTGCAATCCATGTGCATGAAGAAAGTTAAAAAGATAAGGGCAAGATCGAGAAAAACAGAGGATAATGAGGGGACAGAGCAAAGGCTTGAAATTTTGATATTTTCTTTTGTAGTTATATAATCATATTGCCAAGTTGTGGGGATCAGCTTCTCTTCTCACTAAGAACCAATTGATACTTCTTCTGCTACAAGACCTATTATTAGGTCCTTTATTTACTGAATACTTAAATGTACCCTTTAAGATATTTCTTCATGCATCTCTACACTTATCCTTAATATATATACCTTAATGGGAATTATATCCGTTTGCTTTATCCTAAGGAATAGTTCCACTAATACCCAAACCGTATGCACAAAGTCAGTTGGCATCTGTGCTCCTAGAGTTTGATTTGTTTCATGGTTCCAAGAAAAAATAATATGCTTTAATCCACTTTTTGTTCAATCCTTAATCTCAAATGAAAAGCCAAGAAACAAGAACTGTTGTTGTTCAGACAATGATTTTGGTGGTACATCCCAAACTCACGTTGTCTTAAACTGATATGTGGAAAGATTGCAGATTAAGTTGTGTAAGGTTAATCCATTGGAAAATCATCTCTTTTATTATTCAAAGTGGTGTGCTAGGAATCTCGATTAGTGGAGATCAAGCTGGTCTAATTAGAATTTACCTATGTGTTTTTGTACATTAAAGCCAATAGTGGATATGCATACTTCATTTAGAAAACACTAGTAAAAAATGTTTACTTTGAGGAGGAACAAGTGTTTTACACATATTTTTGAATTCAGGTTATGCTCCACTTCCATCCACTTTAAATCCCCCCAATTCTTTCAAAATCTCCATGAGAATATGTTGGGGGAGGAGTGATAAGATCCGGTAGAGAGGTTTGGTTATTTTTCCGGCGAGCCTAACCGGTATACCTTTCAAGTGGGGGGAAGCATAGGATGGTACAAGTGCAAAGGTGATATGGTATAAAGGGATATTTGTTTCTGATGCTCACTCCTGGCACATCATGAGGTTCCTTTTCTTCCGCATAAATAATGCCATCAGGAGCTTACATTGAACACTCACAAGGCTCCTCACACCTTTAGCTATCACCACTTTCTTTCCTCTCAGAAGACTTTGGACAAGAGAGAAGAAAGATGGTGAAGTTCTCCAAACAGTTTGAGGGGCAGCTTGTGCCTGAATGGAAAGAGGCTTTTGTCGATTACTGGCAACTGAAGAAGGACCTCAAGAAAATCCAACATCTCCTTAATGCTAACAATACACCAACACCCCCCAAAAAAGAACATACTTCTTTAGCCAATACCCTCATATCCTTAGCCGGGAAGTTCTCTATTTTTCACCCCAAACAAAGAGATCATGGAGCAATTCATGTACTTGTTCCTTCCCCTAAATACCCCATTACTTTTTATGCATTCTGATATAATGCTAATCTCTTTGGCATGTATGGATATCCCAGGTTCATAAGAAGCCTGCATCTTCAGCTAGCATAGGTGACGTGTATGAGACAGAACTGCTAGATCAATTTGAGGATACTAATGCTGCCAAGGAATTCTTTGCACGTTTGGACATGCAGCTGAACAAAGTGAACCACTTTTACAAGACAAAGGAGAAAGAGTTTGTGGATAGAGGGGAGTCCTTGAAGAAACAGATGGAGATTCTAATTGAGCTCAAAACAGCCCTCAAGCAAAAGAGTGGCAAAGGAGATTCTGCTCAGGACGCTAAGGATGATGGTTCCATCTCTTACACAATCTCATGTGGTATATGATCTTTGCCTGTCTTGAGTAAAAAAAAATCAAATGGGGAACAGTATGCATTTCAAGTTTGACATGTTATTCCAAATTTTAAGAATGTTTTGACATAATTAATGTTAGGAATGCTATCTCAGGGAGATGAATCATTTTAGGCATAACTAGTTTTGATTAATTGGAGTTTAGAAGTGTTGAATGTAACACTGGCATGCCTATCTTTTGTTTTGAAACAGAGGAGGACTCTGTTAAGGACAGAACAGAAGAAGAACAAGACCAGCTGCAAGACAACAGCAGCACAGATGAGCCGCCATTTTCAGACTCCCCAAGGTCAGATGAGATGGGGAAATCAATGAGATTGAAAAGAGAGGATAGCAGATTAAAGTCGATATCAAGTCATGTTTTCAATATCCAGGGGAAGAACCTGAGGCTAAATATTCCTCTAACAACACCATCCCGTACCTTCTCGGCTGTCAGTTACTTAATTTGGGAAGATTTAATAAATCAGTCCTCAAAGAAATGTGATCCTGAAGGAAGAAAGCTGCATTTCAACAAGACAAAGGTGCATCATGCAGGGAAGATGATAGAAGGAGCCATCATTGAATTATATAAAGGATTGAGTTATCTCAAAACTTACAGGTATAATTTTCTCTTAACTCTGGAATTTAGTACAACCAATTTCTAATTTAGGATTGAGAATCTTAATTGATCACTGTGTTTTTTTTCCAGGCACTTGAACATGCTTGCTTTTATAAAAATTCTGAAAAAATTTGACAAGGCAAGTAAAATTCAACTTTTAGGCCTAGCATTACGGTTTTTACATAAGCAACAGATAACTAACAAAGGTATTGTTTTTTCCTCTTTCAGGTGACTGGGAAACAAGTTCTTCCCATTTACCATAAAGAAGTTGAGAGTTCATATTTCAACAGCTCAGACAAGGTAAATAACTGAAAAAACTACCTAGAAAAAATATCTAGTGTCTGTCATGCATAGGTTAATAGGTATGTTAAAGAAAACAGTTGCATGGATGTTTAGATGTTTTCCACTATCCATCCTTTCATCTGATATATTCACCCGACAATCTCAAGTGGCCATTGATTTCCTGTATTTTATGTTATGCTGCGTTAGAGATCGAACTAGGATATGCTTGTCTGACACTTAAATTGCAGTACAGCTTTGAAACACCAGTGAGATTTTGTTAATTAGTCTTGGAAATGACAGGTAATGAATTTAGCAGATGAAGTTGAGGAGCTTTTCATCAAGCACTTTGCTGATGATGATCGAAGAAAGGCCATGAAGTATCTTAGGCCTCAGCAGCACAAAGAATCACATGCTGCAACCTTCTTCATAGGTTAGTTCCCTGCAAAATTAGGAATCAACACTCAAAAAAATGGCGGTACTGCATTTTTAAGTAATGTTTTCTTTAATCAAACCATTATAGTGGAAACCCTTAATCCTGTTCACTTTGTAAAAACATGGATTTTAAAGACGGAAAAGCATGGACCCATTAGGCACTAGACTTTTTTGGGTGGGAAATAAAGTATAGGTCCATATTAGACCATGATCTTGCTCCAGACAAAATTTCCCCGTACCCAGATTCAACTTTTGAGTAGCACATTAACACCCAAAAGCAGCAGCACTAGTTAGTTTCCATTGTGTCATACCAAGCTATGTTGCATCCTGCATCGACACTTATAAGTCTGAGACGGACAACTGTGTTTTACTCTAAAAAACTAGCCATCCCCCTCCACAAAGATTTCCAACTACTTTTTAATTTCCCATTTTTTTAATTAAACATCCCTAGCTAATAAAGCAGACTGTTGATAAGCACCTTTCTTTGTGCATAATCTAACACCATAGTTTATTTTATATGTGGTGTATCATGTAAAATAAAACTTCTTTTACCAGACTAGCTTAGACAAAACTCCGGAGGCTGATATTAATCACAGGTGAATAAGAACTAATGTTTTAGGAAATATGAGCAGGGCTCTTCACTGGATGCTTCATTGCCCTTCTTGCTGGATACATTATTATGGCTCATTTAACTGGGATGTATAGAAGGCGGGAAAATGAGACAATCTATATGGCAACTGTCTATCCTGTACTTAGGCAAGTGTCAGCAATTTTCATGATTGGAACCATATTTCAACATGTATGGTTCTTAACATTAGCATGATTTGTTAAAAAAAAAAAAAAAAGGCAGCTGATCAGACTGTATTTGCTCTTTGCAGCATGTTTGGCCTGTTGTTCCTCCACCTCTTTATGTATGGCTGCAACATCTTCATGTGGAAAAAAACTCGTATAAATTACAGCTTCATTCTAGAATTAGGCCCTACCACGGAACTGAAGTACAGAGACGTGTTCTTAATTTGTGCAACTTCAATGACAGCAGTTGTGGGAGTCATGTTCATTCATTTGTCTCTGATAACAAAATATGCCCAGGTTCAAGCAATCCCGGGCCTTCTGGTTCTGGTAAGTTCCTAACCTTGCCTCATATCAATCAATAAGGCAGAAAAATAAAAAAATAAAAATTACTAGCATTTTCAATTTTCTTTTAACACCCTTGTGCATATTTGCAGGTCTTCTTATTGTTGCTTTTCTGCCCCTTCAACATCTTCTACCGATCAAGTAGATACTGCTTCCTCCGTGTCATAAGGAACATAATTTTATCTCCTCTCTACAAGGTACTGTACTGTTTTTCCATTGCATTAAGAAGAGGTCTCCGAAACAAATTCCTTAACACTTGCAATTATTTACTTCTGCAGGTTGCGATGCTGGACTTCGTCATGGCAGATCAACTCTGCAGTCAGGTAGTCAAAACCTACTAATTACTAGTTATAAAACTACAAGAAAAAGATGGCTGAATTCAACTAATAAATACCCTTATTATTGGATAGGTACCATTGCTAAGGCACCTCGAGTTTATTGCTTGTTACTACATAACTGGGAGCTACAAAACTCAGGATTATGGATATTGCATGAGAGCTGGCCATTATAGAGACCTTGCTTATGCTGTGTCCTTTCTGCCTTACTACTGCAGGGCCATGCAGGTAAAATTTTGCTCCCTTTTTCACGCAATTTGCGTTTAGTATGTCTCAAATTATGTCTTGTTCAAGTTGTATGCATATATCTGATGGAAAATTGGCTTGGTTTCAAATGCAGTGTGCTAGGAGGTGGTTTGATGAAGGGCAGACCAGCCACCTTGTGAATCTAGGTAAATATGTATCAGCAATGCTAGCAGCAGGGGCCAAAGTGGCCTATGAGAAAGAACATAATGGAGGATGGCTGTGTCTTGTTGTGGTGATCTCAAGTGCTGCAACAGTGTATCAATTGTATTGGGACTTTGTACACGACTGGGGATTGCTTCAAGTGAATTCCAAGAATCCCTGGCTAAGGAATAAATTAATGCTTCGTCGAAAGATCATTTACTACTTCTCCATGGTATATGTCATTGCCTCTTCTTCCTTCACTTTTCCACGTTCCTCCTAACCAGTAGGCAAAGCCTAATCTTTCAGAATTAGTTGGTTGATTACAGAACCTGCATATGTTCTCTGATTCTGATTGGACAACCATTTTGGACGTTTTTTTTAAATGAGCAAGAATTCAAGATAAGAAGTCACAAGGAGGAGAATGAACATATTCTTAATGTTAAGTGCTGATAATGCCATTTCAAAAGTAGAACTAAAGAGATTCCAACTAAGGAGACAAGGATGAGAACAATGTAGTAGACACTGTCTGAAATTAGGCTCACATCTTATTTCCTGTTGGGATTATCTTAATGAAAATTCGGTTTTTGAAAAGGAATTTGTTATGACGTGCAGGGACTGAATCTGATTCTCAGGCTTGCTTGGCTACAAACAGTTCTCCGTTCAGATTTTGAACATGTTGACAAAGGAGTAACTGAGCTGTTTATGGCTGCCCTTGAAGTCATTAGAAGAGGACAATGGAATTTCTACAGGTAAAAATGGATTTTTTTTCATTTAAACCCTTCACTATTTGTCTCAAACCTGTATTGTACATACCTCATCATTTCACAATTGTTTCAATGGTCCAGGTTGGAGAATGAGCATCTAAATAATGCTGGAAAGTTCAGAGCAGTGGACAATGTTCCACTTCCCTTTGATGAAGTTGATGAGGAAGACTGACAATGCCTATTGGCAGAAGGGTTGCTCACAGAATTCAATTCGAGGTCAAGGATATTCTTCCATCTGAAACAATTTTTTCTTCGGGAAGAACCTTATTATCCTTGTTATTGTTCCAAGGACATTGGACAATGGTTTTATACTTGTACACAGAATTTCCTTCAACAATAAAAAGAAAATTTATGCGAATGCAGTTGCATTAATATCAAGTTAACGCATCCAAAATCCTTTTCAACCTTCTTCAATTTTCACCTTTTGCTGATTGATTGGCTTCTAACAATTTTCGTCCATGGAAAGAACAAATCATTTCTGTGAAACCAAACCATTACAGCTTTGAATTTGTCACTGTTATAGTGATTGGTGAATGGAAATCTGAAGAAGCAGATGGTGAATGCATTCATCAGGGATTCAATCAACTGAACAAACATTGAATTCAGCTGCTTTCTATGCATGATCATAGGCTTCATAGCAGCAATAGGACTTAGAAGGGAGGGACAACAATGAAACATTAAAATAGTTAAGGCTATTACTTAAAAATGTAGAAAAAGAATAACTTTTCTTTCATATGTCATTTTCTTGGGGGACTAGTATGAAAGGACCAGAATGAAAATGAACAAAATTTGTGAGTGAAAGCGCTCACCTTGCAGTTGCTTCTGGAATTCATCGATGGCTGCAACAATCGCACGCAGCTTCTCTCCCGCCATAACTCTTCCTCCCTTTCCCAAATTTACCCCTCGAAAACCACCTAATTGACTAATTCTCTTCTATGTGCCAACTTCTTCAAGCCAGTTGCTGTGTCCAAGCCAAATCCTACCCTTGAACTCTCCAGGTCAGTAACCGAGAAAACCCTTAATCCTTTCTGGGGTTTTCTTTGCTTTCTTTTCTGTCTCCTTGATTTCTGTTGTCTTTTTTCCAACTCCAAATTTCACTGAATTCGATTATCAAAAGGGTTAACCTTTTTCTTTTTAAAGGCTGAAACTTACTCATGCAACTGCAGTGGCGCAAAAGCCTGCATCTTGGGCTTGGGCGATTTCTGCTTGTGATTCTGGGGCATAACCAGAAGCAGAAGCGAGTGATTTGAAAAGGGTATGTGATATTGGTTTCGTGGTTTTGGCTTAAAATTTTCACGGTTATCAAAATTTGTTATTTGATTGTAATTTGCAATTGATATTCATGAAAGTTGAGTTGCCAAAATGACACATTGCTTGCAGATGCCTTTAAAAAAAAAAAAAAAAAGTTGCCGACCCGCATCATCAACTAGCCTAGAGGAACTTGGTATATTTCAAGCACTATATAATGTAATAGAAAGATCATAATGCCCAAATTGTGCAACCTGAGAATTTTCCTATAGTTTCTTTGCACCCCTTGCTTCATTGCAAGGTTATAATTTGTACTGAAGTAATGATTTAAATATAGTCTAGAGGGGGAAATAGTGTAATGGCCAGAAGAAATCAAAATTGTGAATGTAATTATGAATTTGGTTGTGATGGTGTGTCCATGATCAAAACTAAACATGCTTTTGGACGTAAAAGGAAAGGTTGGGATTGTCTATCTTCAGGAAATTGCTTGATATACCCTTTTCTGATTAATAAAAAGAAATCACTTTGGAATTTATGCAAGTAGTTAAATCAGCTGTGTGAGTTACTGACAAATGATGGATTTTGGTGGAGTGGATGCACTTTGCTATATAACTTACGTCCTTTCAATGACAAAAAGGAGAAAATACTCAATCTAATGCATTATGCCAAACTTAAGAGTAGTTGCAACTTTTGGAAGAAAGTAGTTCTATTAATTTTTCAGCATTCTTACATTTTGGGGATAATGGTAAAGAAATGGGTTGTTGGAACTCAATTTTCCCCTTTTATGGCCTTCGAATGGATTTATTGATCAAAGAAGTTTTGGAAGAATTCTTCTTACTTCTTGGCTGGGGAAAGGTGGTTTATAATTGATTCTATTGTTAGAGACAGAGTAACATATACATTCTCGTTCTTTCGTATGATCCCTTTGCAGGATGCAACTAGTGACATAGAACTGCCTAGAAGAAGTTTGTTAGTTGAATTTACTTGTGATGAGTGTGGTGAAACCGTGAAAGAACAAGGAGGCTCATCAATCGATTGGCCTATAAACGCGGACTTGTTTATGTAAATGTATATATTCTATTTTAACCTTTTTACTGTGAGAATATAGGTCCCCCCCCCCCCCCCCCCTCTTTCTCTTGGATGAATAACAGAGTTGTTAAATATTCATCATTGTGATTTGTTTGCCTTGGATTTTTCATGCTCTTATAGGTTTTTCTGCAGGATGTGAACAGTATCACAAATTAGTTGACAATCTTGGAATTGTGGTTGAGTATGACTTACACGAGGAAATTCATAAAGATGAAGCCTGATAGGTGATGTTGAAAATATATTATTCATATTTTTCTCTTAGATAGTTCCATAGAGATGGTTATGGATCAAATTTATCCTCACCATGACAGTTGGAAAGAATAGGATAAAAAAAATGTTAACAAAATTCAGATTCATCATCCTTTGTCCAATTGACATATATCCATATGAATTTTTAATGATCTTACAGTGTATGAAGGTAATAATCTTCTCCTTGAATCATGAAAATTGATCTTCTTATAAGATGATCTCTAGATTGTAGCCTGTCACAGCCAGCAAAATGACAATAGCTAATCCAGTTCTTGCCCAAATGCTAGACCTTCCTCCTTTTTCAAACAGTGAATCTCCTCCATTCTGTTAGAGAGAAATTAGTGGTATTCAATTAGGTTCATTTTATGCAAAGAAGTGAGAAATAGGTGCTGGGGTTATATTCAAAATTGAGAGTATCATTTAAGCAATGTTACCAAATCTAGACTTGGTGAAGGTGCTGGCGTTGTGTCTTCTTTATCTTGGACTGTAGGTGGTGATGGGGGGCTTGGGACAGTTGGTGCTGGAGCTGGTGCATGGTGCCGCTTGTGCTTGTGTCTGTGCCTTCTCTTCTTGTGCTTGGCTGGAGCTGGTGCTGGTGGCAGAGTAATTGGTGCAGGTGCTGGTGTTGGTGGTGGTGGTGGTGGTGGTGCAGGTGCTGGCGTTGGTGGTGGTGGTGCAGGTGCTGGTGCAGGTGGTGCCTGGACTGGTGCAGGTGGTACCTGTGGTGGTGGTGAACTCGGAGGTGGTGGCAATGCCGGTGGTTGTACTGGAGCAGTTTGTGGTGGCACTGGTGGTGGTGGAACTTGAGGGGGTGGGACTGATGGGCTTATAGCTGGTGCAACTTTTGGAGCTGGTGAAGATGTAGGAGTGGTTGCAGGTGGGGGTGTAGCTGCAGTTACAGGTGGCTGTGTCGGTGCAGTTGTGGCAGTCACAGGTGGTGGCACGGAGGTTGAAGGGGGCGGTGTGGTGGTTGGCAAAGTGGAAGGGGAAGCTGCTGGTGCTTGTGCATTTGTAATGGCTAGTTGAAAGCAGAAGCAAACCAAAATGAAGGTCCAACACATTGAAGCCATTTTGGTGAGATGGGAATGGTGGAAAGAACAGGTGGTTATATACCAAGGAGAGAGAAAACAATGTTAGGTGACAGCATGGAGGGAGAAACGTTGTCTTCTTGAATGGACGTCCCTACTACCATTGATTACTTGAAAGGCTGTTACTGAAGAATTGTCTATGTTACGAAGCAACTTCAAACTTCAACGTCAGGAGTTGGTGGATCCAAATCAAGCATCTAAAATATAGCCCCAGAAGCCGGAAATTGTTGCTGGAAATGTGTCGACATTAAACATCTAGTTTTTTAGCGTGCATGGAATCAATCATAAATTGCTCCTTTTTTTTTTCTTTCCTTTTTTTTCCTTTTTTTGATTGTTTAATTGATTCACAGAGTTGGCCAAGACGTGGAGTGAAATGAGAGGAATGGGATTGAAACCTAACCCCATGAAGACCAGGAACCTAAGGTTGGTCGGCAGTACCATCAATCACAAGGAGAAAAGGAATGCAGGTACCACTATGCTATTTTTTGAACAATATAAAAGAAGCAACTAATGAACAAGTTTGTCAGTTATTGCATATTTTATTGGTTAGAAGCATCAAACCAACTGTTAAATTCCTATGCTGCTATCATTTGTGTGATTAAATTTTCAATTAACCAAAATATTTCGTTTCAGTTAGCCCTACCCTAAGAAAAATAAATAAGCAAGACGCTGGAAGCAATTATTTTGCCAGGGTGTTGGACCGATCATGGTGGTGGATGTTTCATGGTACTGCATGCAATCAAAATTTTGACTCACAAGGTACAAATGCAATTTATTGCTAATGTATATCCATGAACATGGCTATTTTTAAATTTGTTAAGACTACTAAAAATTGTCAAAATTTTATCTTAATTAGACAATTAAAAATAACTCATCATTAATAAAACAGATA
>BPVZ01000133.1:573168-587269 GCA_020521535.1 Rubroshorea leprosula | reverse complement strand
TAATATATGTTAAATAAAAAATTATTTAAAATAATAATTAATTAATAATAAATATAAAATTTTATTAATTTATTTTGATTTTTATTTTATTATTAAATATAAAATATTAGACCTACTAGGGTTACAACAGAGGGAGACTATTGTTATACTCGTAGTAGTACTAGTATTTTAGAGCTAATTATAATTTAAACAAAGCGGATTTGTCTCCTCTTCAGTATAAAAGTTCTTAGGCCAAGAGAAGACCAAATAAAAAGAGAAAAAGGAAAGCGTATGATTTGGGTGGGAATGGATTTTAATTCTTAAAGACTTCTTTCATTTTCATTTTGTTTCCCGCGGAACTTTAATCCCCACCTCAATTTCCCAGAAAAAAGCATATTAATTCATCATCTTGATTCTTTCTCATTCTGAAGTGGATTTAAATTTTTCTTCTTTTTTTTTTTTTCTACCATTCAATTGTTAAATTATTTTTTTTCCTGGGTGTAGTAGCTTAATTTTGTCATTTTTCTATCGTATTTTCTGGGCTTCCAAAAGGGCGAATACGCGTAGCAAATCAAAGACCCAGCCAAAGTCAAAATGTAAGATCCAAACAGGGTCTTCATTCAAAGCTTGCTCGAATTGGTAACAGAGGGCAGAAGGTTAGAAGAAGGGAAGAAGATATTCAAATATGCGAATCTTTTAAACCGTGTTTTTTTCGTTCGGGTTCCCATATTTTTGGGCATTAGAACGACACTTTGTTTGTATTGGTCCCTTTTCATTATTACAGAACCTGTTTCTGCAAACTATTCAATTTTAGGACGGAATACGTGTGGATTCCGGTGTCTGAATCTGTGTGCTCTCATTTTCCTAGCTTGAGCTTTTTAAGGTTAGAAAGGCTGTTTCATTTTAATTTTCCTCTGCTTCTAAATTCTGGGTTTTATTTTTTTTTTTTTAATAATTTCTGGGTTTTTGTGCTAATGGCCTAAAACTTTATCTGGGGTTGTGTTCTTAGAGCTGGGATTCTCTCAATTTCCTTTTTTTTTTTTGGGTTTCTGTGTTCATATTTTCTTCCTTCATTCAATTTTTTAAGGTGTCCTGGGTTTTGAGTCTCTCTGCTCTGGTGTTCTCCTTGTAGAAACTACATTTCTGAAGTGAATTTTCTAGCCAAGATCACAGCTTTAGCTGTTCTTAACTGCCGTTTCTTCTAGTTTTGGAGGTCTTGTTTACTGGGTGATTGTTTCTTTTGCTTTTAATCCTTGAAAAGAATGCATTCACCAGGGAAAAATTTTCTGTGCTAAAAGGAGAAGTTTTTTGGGTGACCTCTTCTGCTAGAAATGGGTGGTGGAAGAAGGAAAAAGCTGCTTCTTAGCAAGATCTATCCGTTTACATGTGGGAAAGCATCATTCAGGGATGATCATTCACAGATTGGGAGGCCTGGATATTCCAGGGTAGTTTTCTGTAACGAACAGGACAACTTTGAGGCCGGAATCCGCAAGTACGCCGATAATTATGTCAGTACTACAAAGTATACTCCTGCTACTTTCTTGCCCAAATCCTTGTTTGAGCAGTTTAGGAGGGTGGCAAATTTTTACTTCTTGGTTGCTGGAACCTTGGCCTTCACTCCTCTTGCTCCATATTCCGCTGTCAGTGCTATCATCCCCCTAATAGTTATTATTGGTGCAACAATGGTGAAAGAGGGTATTGAGGATTGGCGGAGAAAGCAGCAGGTATGGCTTCATTTGCTTTCATTTTGGCTGAATTTAATGAATTTTGTTGAACCCAGTTTGGTGAATTTTTGCATTTTTTATTTTTAAACTGCAGCTGGATTGTCTTTAGGAAAATTTTGAAACAATAAGTTTTATGAGATTTGGGCTTTCTGGGGAACATGAATTTCCATGTAATTAAACGGAGAAAGTTGGTAATGGCAACCAGTCGTGTGGAAGTATACTTACAGAAAATCAGTAAGATTTTTGGCATAACTGTTTGCGTTGTGCTGTAGATATATGGAAACTTCAATTCTCACGCTTAACCGGTTCAATCCTTTGCTGCCGGGTGCATTTGATCACACCACCATATGGGAGTTAAATTTGTCTTTTTAGATTATGCGCATTTGAAGTTGTATTTGGATGTATGAGATGTAATATGAAGAATTAGTGAAATAGTATTAAAGTGAAGGATGCTGATTTTCTAAATTCTCTTACTGTGGTTTTGATGCTGAAAACTTTTCAGGATATTGAGGTGAACAATAGAAAGGTCAAAGTACATCAGCATGATGGGAAATTTGCTTATACTGAATGGAAGAATCTAAGAGTGGGAGATATAGTGAAGGTGGAGAAGGATGAATTCTTTCCAGCAGACCTCCTCTTGCTTTCATCTAGTTATGATGATGCAATCTGCTATGTTGAGACCATGAATCTTGATGGTGAAACAAATCTGAAACTAAAACAAGCACTAGAAGTAACTTCATCCATGCATGAAGACTCTCACTTCCAGAACTTTAGGGCTACCATTAAATGTGAAGACCGAAATGCAAATCTGTACTCATTTATTGGAGCCATGGAGCTTGAAGAGCAACAGTACCCCCTTTCAGCTCAACAACTTCTCCTCAGAGACTCCAAACTTCGAAATACAGAGTTCATATATGGTGCTGTTGTCTTCACTGGTCACGACACAAAGGTGATTCAGAATTCTACTGATCCCCCTTCAAAGAGAAGCAGAATTGAGAAGAAGATGGATCATATCATCTACTTCATGTTTTGTGCACTATTTACAATCGCATTTGTTGGTTCAATCATCTTTGGTGTTTTAACTAAAAATGACCTGGAAAATGGGAGCATGAAGAGGTGGTACCTTAGACCAGATAGTTCTACAATCTACTTTGACCCTAAAAGAGCACCTGTTGCAGCAATATATCACTTCCTTACAGCCCTACTACTGTATAGTTTCTTGATTCCTATTTCCTTGTATGTGTCAATAGAAATTGTCAAAGTTCTTCAGAGCATTTTCATCAATCAAGATCTTCAAATGTACCATGAGGAGTCTGACAAACCAGCACATGCCCGTACATCTAATTTGAATGAAGAGCTGGGTCAGGTTGACACAATACTGTCTGATAAGACTGGAACTTTGACCTGCAACTCAATGGAGTTCATCAAGTGTACTATTGCTGGGACAGCTTATGGTCGAGGGGCAACAGAGGTTGAGAGGGCCATGGGTAGAAGGAAAGGTTCACCCTTGGGTAATGGAAAAGTTAATGGTGTGACCAACACTCTGGATTCTACTGACACAAAGCCAATAGTTAAGGGCTTTAACTTTAAGGATGAAAGGATTATGAATGGAAACTGGATTAAAGAACCTCGAGCAGATGTCATCCAGAAGTTCTTTCGTCTGTTGGCAGTTTGTCATACAGCAATACCTGAAGTCGATGAAGATACGGGGAAGGTTTCTTATGAGGCTGAATCACCAGATGAAGCAGCATTTGTGATTGCAGCAAGAGAAGTTGGCTTTGAATTCTACAAAAGAACGCAAACAAGCATCTCAGTAAAGGAGCTAGACCTAGTGTCTGGCAGGAAAGTTGAAAGGTCAGCACACACCTTATAACTTAATTGATGGCCTTAATACTGTTACAAAAATCACCATGCTAAGCATGTCATATTATCTTGATATCCAGTTCCATAGGCAATGGTGCTGTGTGCTTGATCTGTAAAGTATGTTTGAGCAAATGACTTCATTTTGCAGGTTGTATAAACTTTTGAATGTTCTAGAATTTAACAGCACCAGGAAACGGATGTCTGTAATTGTTAAAGACGAGGAGGGCAAACTTCTAATCCTTTCTAAAGGAGCTGACAGGTCTGTGTTAAATTAAACTGAAGTCTTGCACACATTGACAATGCTAAATTTCACTTTTAAGTGCATTATGAGATCTTTATCATACATTTTCCCATGCAGTGTAATGTTTGAAAGACTTGCCGAAGGTGGAGAGTTTGAAGAGAATACAATGGAACACATGAATGAGTATGCTGATGCAGGCCTCAGGACACTAGTACTTGCATATCGGGAACTGAGTGAAGAAGAGTATAATGAGTTCAACCAGAAATTTTCAGGGGCCAAAAATTCAGTAAGTGCAGATCGTGAAACATTAATTGATGAAGTTGCAGAGAAGATTGAGAGGGATCTGATCCTCCTTGGTGCTACTGCTGTTGAGGATAAGCTCCAAAATGGGGTGGGTTGGAAAACATGTGGTTTATTTAGATGATTTTTATCTTTTTAGAGCTAGGCATGGGACTTACTGGGTTTTTATTCTGTTCTATCTCTTAGGTTCCTGATTGTATTGATAAGCTTGCACAAGCAGGCATTAAGCTTTGGGTTTTGACAGGAGACAAAATGGAAACTGCCATCAATATTGGGTATGATCTCTTGGTATGACTTTTTTGCTGCTTTTAAGTTAGAAGTTCTTTGGTATACTCTTCAAGCATTCTGACCTGAATTTGTAATTTTGCAGCTATGCTTGTAGTTTGCTTAGACAAGGAATGAAGCAGATCATAATCAATCTAGATTCTCCAGAAATCCAAGCATTGGAGAAAACCAGAGACAAGGCTGTCATCACTAAGGTAAATAAGTTTGAACTTATAATTCTTCTCTTCTTTCCAGTTCTGTAATTCATGTCTTAATGAATGCTTTATAACTTTGAGTGGCTTTATAGTGAGTAGCATATTCTTAAATTTTATATTGAGCCTTCAGAGATATTGTGTCTATAGATGATAAAAGGAGATGGCTTTTCTTCACCTCCTTGTTTATATTAAAGGAGATGTCTGTGATACAGGCTGCTTGCTAACTCCAGAATTGATGTAAAGATTCTGTTTGGAGTTGGAGATGTGTTGGCAAGAAAATGAAATTCTAACTTATCAGAAAAAAGGAGAGAAGATGACATGAACCTCCTCCTGGAGGAACATATAGCAAAATCTCCATTTCTGTTTATCCCTTTCTTGGAGTTAGTTAAAAGAATTGCAGATGTATTTTGGAATGAAGGGATTTGCTTTTCTATCAAACTATATTCTTCTTTTTCTTGGTATTCTTTTGGGGGAGTGGAGGGTTGATTTAGAAAAAGGAATTGCAGATGCATTGTATTAATACATGTATTCGTCCTCTACTTAGGCATCAAAAGAAAGTGTTCGAAATCAGTTAATGCAACGGAAAGTTCAACACACTGCATCAAGTGCAAACCATGATGCATTTGCTTTAATCATTGATGGGAAATCACTTGCTTATGCTCTAGAGGATGATATGAAGCAAATGTTTTTAGAGCTTGCATTGGAGTGTGCATCTGTCATTTGTTGCCGTTCTTCACCAAAACAGAAGGCGCTGGTAGGTTTATTTCCTTGACTGATTTTCTAACCTCAATATTCTAGGTTTATCTTCTTTTTCTGTTCTCCTTTTTTGGTTGTCCATTACATTATGTACTTGTGTTAAACTCAGGTGACAAGACTTGTGAAAACTGAAACTAGGAGAACAACATTAGCTATTGGAGATGGTGCTAATGATGTAGGAATGCTTCAAGAAGCAGATATTGGAGTTGGAATCAGTGGAGTTGAAGGAATGCAGGTACTTAAATAGATTATCTCTGTTGCTGAAGGATGTAAAACCTCCTGTTTGCTCTCTATGGCTGACGACCTGCTTTTATGCTTATTTCAATGCAGGCAGTGATGTCAAGTGATATTGCAATTGCTCAGTTTCGGTATTTGGAGCGGTTGCTTCTTGTGCATGGACATTGGTGTTATAGGAGGATTTCAACAATGGTAATAACACTCATATGTTGTTTACAACAGCAGCGACCAATTAAAACATCAAAGCTTTGATGCTTAAGAAACTGATCCGTTGTTTAAAAATTTTACCCAAGTACAGTCCTTAACAGCTTGAGTAATTGGTTTATTCTGTTTTGTAGATATGCTACTTCTTCTACAAGAACATTGTATTTGGCTTCTCTCTCTTTTTATATGAGGCACATGCATCATTCTCAGGAGAACCTGCATACAATGACTGGTATTTGTCACTTTATAATGTCTTCTTCTCATCACTTCCTGTTATTACTCTGGGTGTTTTCGACCAGGATGTGTCTGCACGGTATTGTCTCAAGGTATTCTCAAATTCTTGGTCAATGGATAACTTTTGTAGGCTTTTAGTAAAATCTCATAGTGGTTATTTGTGGCAGTTTCCTTTGTTATACCAAGAAGGGGTGCAAAATGTGCTATTCAGTTGGCGGCGAATATTTGGATGGATGTTCAACGGGTTATGTAGTTCCATAATTATTTTCTTCTTCTGCTCCAAAGCAATGGAGCACCAGGCCTTCAACGGTGACGGGAAAACCGTTAGTAGAGATATCTTAGGAGGGACAATGTATGCTTGCGTTGTCTGGGTTGTGAACTTGCAGATGGCACTTGCAATCAGCTACTTCACCTTAGTTCAACATATTGTCATTTGGGGCTCAATTGCTTTCTGGTATCTGTTTCAAGTGGTGTACGGTGCCATGCCTGTTAATTTCTCCACCAATGTCTACAAAGTCTTTGTTGAAGCACTTGCCCCTGCTCCTTCTTACTGGCTCATTACATTGTTTGGGGCAATCACAGCACTAATACCATATATCTTGTACTCATCAATCCAGATGCGGTTCTTCCCTATGTATCATGGAATGATACAGTGGATAAGGCAAGATGGTCAATTAAATGACCCTGTGTATTGCGAAATGGTGCGGCAGAGATCAATCCGGCCAACAACTGTGGGATTCACAGCACGCAAAGCGGCAAATTCTGGTCGCTTCGAATCTAGGAATCAGCAGTTGTCGCCTTCCTAGGTAATTTATTTGCTGACAGACTTGAACCAACAATGAAACATTTCATCTCCTACGTCAACATGGGTGTATGACATGAGCCTGTACGAGGTCACCACGTGATTTTCATAGGAAGAAGAAAATGTATAGAATCATGGGCTCACTGTTAGCATTTGTGGATGATAGAAATGCCCTGAAATTGTAAATTATGGTTCTCGGGGAATGGGGCTGCATGTATTTTTCCGGCTGGTTGCTGTACCTGCATCATGTGTAATCTTTTTGAGATAGTATGTTAAGTACATAACATAGATGATTCATTGTAGATTCCGCTGGCGGCTGTCACTTTTTTACAAAGAAAATTAATATAGTTCCAATTTTCATTGATACTACAACAAAGGTATTGTTCTTATCATCATTACTAGTATTATGATAATGTTGTTATATTTTCTTATAAAGTTGATTTTTCTTTTATTACTCGGTTCTCAATCTGATTTTTCAATAGATATACATACATAATTTACACATTCTCTTATATTGATTTTATTTGGTTATCTAATGCAATAAAATTGTAATGAAATCACTAATTTAATACAAAATAAAACTATTTCAATGTTAGGGACCATATCATGCTCGCAATACAATACAAATCTTAATATCAAACTTTACTTTTGTTAGATGAATTAAAGTGTATATTATGGTGAAGACATGGGAATTCATAGGAGGGCAAATTAACGTCAATTTCATGTTTTTTTTTCCTTTATAATACAAGTAGCAAATGCATGACATTAAAAAAAAAAAAAAGAAATTTAGAATATTGAGAAAAGTCATACGGTATCATATCAACCCACTCGAGATTGATCATGGTAAATATAATTTTTTGACGAGAAATTAAGCACATATGATCAGACAATGGATGGATATGTTGATGAAGATGGTGAAGATAATGATAGCTTCCATCCCAATCACCATTTCCATTTCCACCATAATAACCCGACAGTTTTATGCAGCTCTGAGGCCGAGAAAATCAGCGGCGGATTGCGCCATGATCGTCGTGAATTCGTTAAAACTGATCACACCGTCGCCATTGCTATCGGCGTTTCTCATCATCTCCGAAAGTTCTCGGTACGTCAACGGATGCCCCATTTTGGCCATGGATCCTGCCAGCTCCGAGGCGGTGATATACCCATTTCCGTCCCGATCGAAGGACCGGAAAACCTCCATTAATTGTTCCTGATTGACCAAAATCTGCTTGTTAATGTCGGGGAGGATGGCATTGACCAATTCGTCAAATTCAACGGAGCCGTTCCCGTTGGAGTCCATGTTGGCGAGCAAACCGTCGAGTTGCTCGCCGCTGGGCTTGAGGCCCAAGGAGCGGAGGAGGGCAGCGAGCTCCAGGTGGGTGATGCTGCCGTCGTGGTCCAAGTCGAAGCGATTGAAGATGTCCTGCAGTTGCTTTATCTCGTCGGAATAAATGGTGGCAGTCATGGTGGGTGAGGCTAACCGTACCGAGGAGGAGAAGGAGAAGGAGAAGCTTCCAATGCCTTTGGGAAATGTTGTGTGTTGTGTTTTGGGATTTTGGGTTGGTTAAGGTTGTGAGGCTTATGTTCTGTTTTGTTGATAGTTTCAATTTTCAGAACTAAAAAACCGCTTGTTATGGTACGAGGATTCGATGTTTATTTTTGGATTGGATCTTTTATGTGCAGTGACTTGCTGTCATTGTCTGATTTTAGTTTCCTGAATCTTTCTCAATCCTCTCAATACCAATGACTGCTAATTACAAAAACAAGGGTATCGTTGTTTTGATTTTAATTCATTGTTTGAGGATAAGATGCACAACAAGATTAGTTCTTTAGGACAGAAGAATGCCAGCCAAGGCCAATGACAGAAATGAATCGTAAGAGTTTCTGTATTGAGAAAGCAGTTTTGACTAGACTGTGAAACAATGACCATTAATAAATGAGAAAGTCAGCCGCATTCAGGGAGCATGTCCTCTATCAATAATCATAAGATATGCAACTGAACTGCATGTCATTTTCCGTATGTTTTAGTTTTTTTCTTTCTTTTTATACATTTGGAATTTGTAGTGGTAACAAATTTAGGGGAAAACGAAAAAACCTATATATAAACTTTACTATCAGTAAGTGTTGGAACAAAATTAGAATGGAGTAATTACAAGATAAGGGAATTTCATTAGAATTTTTTTTCCAGAAAAAAAGAAGCACAGTATATTTGGAGCCTACTAAAAGAAGCCAGAAACATGTATGGAGACAGATGAATCACCTTGTAAGTAAGCGTAAATGCATAATGCCCGGGATAGGATAACCAATGTCTCTGGCGGGCAATTCTGCGGATCTTTCCAACTTGAGTAGGTCTTTAGTTCATCTTGCAAACTCTCTGATTTTAGATGAATTCATCTCTCAAGCCTCAACACGTTCATATTCACTAAAACAATCTGTACTGTAATTTTGACCACTGAAGGCCATCCTCCTAAACCATCTGATTTCTTCAGATTGCCGTGCAGCGTTAAATGCCTCGCTTTCACCAACTTTCATTCCATTAGATAGATCCACAGTAGCTAAGCTTTCAAGAGCCCTTACAATCTGCGAAACATTAATAGACTCAGAAAGATGTACACTAATGTCATATTCCAAGTTTCCAATGTTTATTATAGACGATAGAAGAAAAAAGTTCCTATTTCTGCAGAATTAATTTTTTTGGTTACCTGTCCCATGCGTGGTCTCTTTGCAGCTAAATGTCTGACAGAAGCTGCAGCAGCCTCAACCATTCGAAACATTTCACTTTCAACATAGTTTCCACCAAGCCTTGGATCTGCCAGACTTCCGTATTCCTTAGTATCCAGTGCATTAGTCAGCAAAGGTCGGGCCTGCAGCATAAAATCAACTTCTTTAGAACTTTGAAGTTGTAAGATTTGGTAAATGCATTGGAGTTTTTTCTTAGACCTTCATTCTCATGCATCTTCTTGTTATTTTCATTTGTCGCAACTTTCTAAGCATGCATATCCTTAATGTTTACCAAATTAGATTTGAATGAAATTGAACACCCATTCTAGAAAAGAGTAGTAAAACCATTTCTTTATCATCTGAATGTCAAGGAAATTTTGCTTCTTTGTTTCAACCAACCATGAATCATGAAAGAACATAGAATTTCTCAAGTATCCTGCAGTTGAGGATGTCAGGAAAACTCAGGCTTCAGATGCAGAGTGGCAGGATGAAGCAAAAAAGTAAGAATTTACAACTAATGTCTTAAAGGGTTTGAGGCATGGCATCAGCCATCATGTATCATCCTTCCAAGTTATATGAACAGAAGGAAGAATTATTTCCTTTCCCCTTGGGATCATAAAAAACTATAGAAAGCAGAAGATAACACAACTACATTCAACCCATTAGTATATTACTACAAAATCCAAGACCTCAGCCAAAATAGAGTTTGATGCATCATATGCATGGTCATTGGAATGAAAGATGAATAATTTAGAAACATGTGATGGGACAGTAATTATTGCTTGTGTAGAAGATTTACCCATTCAACCAGACTTTCGTCTCCCAAGGGCTGAGATGTGTCTACAGGCTTCCGTCCAGTAATCAGCTCCAAAAGCACAACTCCAAAAGAAAATACATCAGATTTCTCGCTCAATTTGCCACACGTTGCATATTCAGGGGCAATGTATCTGAACAACAAATACAAACATGATTGATATATTTGTTTTGCACAGAATATCTTAAATTACTCCATGCCCCCATTAAATGAATATAGAAGTCCTCAGTCATCATCTACTTTATGGATGAATTAAGAACCTACCCAAAAGTTCCCATAACACGTGTTGTTATGTGTGTATTTGTATCAAGAGCTAACTTTGCAAGTCCAAAATCTGAAACCTATAAAGTAGAACACCAGAAATTATAAAACCATAATCTATAAACAGCAAGAACAGTTCAATGTAGTTTGAGAGATAACATGGAAAAGGACGATTATGCATACCCGAGCTTCAAATTTTTTATCTAAAAGAATGTTAGATGACTTGATATCCCTGTGAATAATACGAGGATGACCTGACATACAATACAATAGAAAGTATTAATAACATCCACTGACAATTTAATCAACTAGAAAAATGTTCATTCGATAACTGCTACAAACAAGTTCATGAGTAGTAATAAATTAAATTTGATATGAATCATATGATAAGAAGAACAAAATAATAGTGTTACTTGGCAGCAAACTTCTGTTTGATCTCTTCTGGTGACAACAGAAACAGATAAATAGTACTAAAAGTGCTTAGCATAATAAAAGTGCCTCTTTATGTAATTTTGAAGTGATATTACACTGTGATAAAAGCAGAAACAGTATATACACTTACAGTCTTCATGAAGATAAGCTATCCCACGAGCTGCACCAGCAGCAATTTTAATGCGTGTTGCCCAATCTAGAACTGGCCTACCTTTTCCTACAAAAGTATAGAAAAAGGCGGAACAATGCAAGATTAGTCATCCCACTTTGAAGAACCAACATTCCAAAGAAGCTCAGTTATAGCCTTACCATGAAGATGGAAATAAAGGGTATTATTAGGGACATAATCATAAACGAGCAGTCTTTGGTTCTCAGATATGCAGTATCCCACAAGTGAAACCAAATGGCGATGGTGTATGCGATGAATAATTTCAACTTCAGCTTTAAATTCTCTCTCTCCCTGCCCCCCACCAATCTTTAGCTGCTTTACAGCCACTTCCCTTCCATCTGGTAAGCTCCCTTTATACACACCACCAAATCCGCCTTCACCCAAAAGATTATGTTCTGAAAACCCATTTGTGGCTTTTACTAATTCTTCGTATGTAAACCATGTCCTCGAATTGCCTAAACCACCAGGTCCTTTAGGTGAGCTCATGTTACTCCCAGAACTACTCCCCACAATGGGAGCTGAGGAGCCCATCTTTATTAGGAATGAATCTGGGAAACAAGACATATTAATGGAATCAACTTCATAAACAGTCAGAAACTTAGAACTATATTAATATCACCCAAAAGTGCTCAACAAGAACATAAATAAAACTAGAATTCACCAATAAACTTCTCCATTCGTTGATTATCTAATGTGAAGACAATAAATGATAAACAAGTATCTAGGATCAACCTTTTCCAATTCCTAATCCATCCACTACATGTTTTACTAGAAGGAATATATATTTACTAAATGGACTTCATATTCTTCCAAACTTCTAAGTTTCCCACTTTCCCCATTTCTTTCTTGATAAGCAGCATTATAATTTGGACTCCTGCAATCATCATATTGTCCAATAATACTCAAATTGTGGATGAAAGGAAGCAGCAAGGATATTTATTTCAACCAGAATAGCCGATAGATGTTAAAATTCAATTTGATGTCCGTTGGAAAAAAAATGAGTGTTTGGAGTTAGTTATGATTTATGCCTTACTTACAAAAGAGTGAGCAATAAAATGTTAAAGAAGCAATAGTGCAGCTGTCATGGTTTTTACCTGATCTAGAGGAAAAACCTATAGGGGATGGCATAACATAAGCAGCATTGAGTCTCGTAAGCTTCCTCTTCCGTTTCCTCAAGCAACAGACAGCAAGACCAATAAGGCAAAGCACTATGATCACTACAGCTATGCCAATGGCAACTGCATCTCTATCACTAATACTAGGGTTTAAGCTTTCTGCTCCAGGATGAGAATTATTTACAGCTGGAGTATCTGGAACATGAGAAGGTGGTGCCGAACTTTTTCCAGATGATGGGCGCTTATGTTGAGAAGTGGGTGGGGGTGAAGATGGATTATTGCCAGCTGGTGATGGAGGTGGTGAATTTGGTAGAGGTTCCGGTGATGGTTTTGGTGTTGGTGGTGGAGGAGCTGGATTTGACGGTGCTGGTGCTAGTGCTGGTGCTGGTGCTGGTGCTGGAGAACTGGGATTTGATGGAGGTGGGGATGTAGGGGGTGGTGATGCAATGGCCCGTCGAGGAGGTGGTGGTGTAGCTGCAGGAGGAGGGGACCGAGTTGAGGGGCCTGGTGGGTTTGCACTAGGCTGAGGTGGGGAAGGTGTAGGAGATTGAGGAGGAGGAGAGTTCTGTGGCAGTGGAGCACTGGTAGAGGGTGGTTGTGGACTGCCGTTAGAAGGCAGTGGCACTGCAGAAGGAGAGGAATTTGGCCTTGGCGAAGTGGTCACCATCAAGTATGTTACCCAAATCAATATGATAATTCCCTGTCTAGTCCTCTAAATTCACACATCAAAATCTTTACTTTCATGAAACCTTTCCCAACTTACAAACTTTAGAATTCCAATCCATTCAATCACCAAACGTTACCAACCAATCTTCCTTACTTCAAGACTGAGTAACCTTCCCGGAGCCACACACAACAGTATGACAGTTCTGGTTATAAACAGAAACTAAATCACTAAAACAATTTACCACTCGAACCAAAATAAGAAAAACCTCTTTTTGAACTAAACCCAGATCACAGAATCACTTAGAAACCAAAACCCTTATCATCAATAACTTGGGAATCAAAAATATCTAGACTCTATCAACCTTTGAGCAATACCCAGATACCCAAATCACATAAATGGGAACCTATAATCCTCAATCAATAAACTGATATGTTAGCCATACCTAGTTTTACTAATATCCCATATCTTCCATTGATCAAACACAGCACGTTCATATACTAAAACTGGCTCAGAGTCAAGAGAAGAATTCCAACACTAAAAAAGGGTTAAAATAAAAACCCTTAACTTTTGCTCACCAATTCTTACTTGTTCTCCCTCTCCTTCCAAAGATGGAATTTTCCGATGACACCCAATTCTTTGTTCTTTGAAGCTTGTCTGAGTTCTCCGTCGCTCGCGTCCTGTTGAAACTTGATACAGAAACACGGAATGTGGGGCGAGAAGTCCTATTCAACTTTGAAAGCGACTACCCTACGATTTTTTAAATCTGACTTTTCAAATCCAACGTCAGTAAGAGCAATGCTAGGGGCACTCGCCTCCTGCACTCTCCGGCAAACACTCTCTCTTTTATTGGGCCACGTTATTTTGGTTTCGAGAGGTTGCGCCTGAAAGCTTTAAAGAAGCTTACGTGGCCCAATGAAAGGGGAAGTGTTGGCCGGAGGATGCAAAAAGCGAGTGCCCGTAGCACTGCTCACGTCAGTAAATGTAGGCCCCATTTATAATTAGAAAGATTATTTATTGTTTAATTCATTACTCCTAATTACAGTATTTAATTGAAAGTAAAAATCACGTACTAATTAATAATGTGTCTTTTACATTAGTGGATA